>JAHWFP010268323.1:0-15767 GCA_023313725.1 Lithobius niger | reverse complement strand
CCTATTTACGTTGCCATTTGAACTTATATGTCAGACTGCCTCAGCGGGGAATCGAACCCACGACCTTTGAAAACAAAGGCCGGGGTCCTGCCAAAGGCCGTGTCAGTATGGCTCAGTGGTAGGACCTCGGCCTTTGGTTTCAAGGGTCGTGGGTTGGATTCCCCGCTGAGGCAGTCTGACATATAAGTCCAAAAGGCAACGTAAATAGGGTTGTATCTGTATGTATTAAACCAGTTTTAACTCATTCAAAAACAGAATGAAACGTCAGTTTTCAATTATTATTATTATTTTATTCATGGCTAAGCAAAGTAAAGGCTTAATAGTCGCCTGAGTTTTGATTTTGTATGTGTTCGTCTTGTTACTTATAGCGTAACCACAGGATCCTTTTATTAAGGGGATGCACGTTTAAACCTGTGGCCAAAGCCTTCGGCCTACTGGGGTGTAGTAAATACTCAAGAATGATCATAAAGTATTTTCAGTAAAAATAAAACATTACTATTTTGTACAACATAACATCCACTCAAACTACTAACAGCAAAACGGAGTTCAAACATAAGTTGGTATTAATAAACAAAAACGGAACGTTAAATGTTTAGAGTAAGGGTCTAAAAGTCAAAACCTAGAAGGAACACGGACAAGCTTTGACAGTAAGGGTCTAGGTATAAAATTTTGTAAGAGGCTGGTAAGCATTAGACCCTTACTACCCGGTGGTTAGCTTAGGTCTACTCTATTCGGACAGAATGTGTATGAACGGTTGTATCAGGTTTCTTTGTTCTTAGAATATTGTTATAGAACTTTAAGAACACAATTTTCTTGTGAAGTTTGGCATTTTGTCTTTTGATGCTTTAGAATTTTTTATTATATTTCGTAGATTTACGGTGGAGGATAACCAGTAATGCTCTCTGCTGAGAATACCCTACCATGTTACTAAATGGACAAATAGTTTTCAACATAAAACAAAGCAGCAAACGTATACCAACCACTGGATCATCACATGGGTCTTTGTAGGAAGATTTCCAGTTTTTCGTCAAAATGTATTTATTTCTGACCACCGGGTAGTAAGGGTCTAATGCTTACCAGCCTCTTACAAAATTTTATACCTAGACCCTTACTGTCAAAGCTTGTCCGTGTTCCTTCTAGGTTTTGACTTTTAGACCCTTACTCTAAACATTTAACGTTCCGTTTTTGTTTATTAATTCGTGTTACTTTTAGAATTGCAGCTAAACTGTAAAACAGTGCAGTTATCGGTCCAAATTGAAAGTTTAACACAGAAACCCTAGGCTGACTCTTACTAACACTGTTAATAATTGAAACAAATCCTTTAATCTTCAGTCTTGCAGCTGGCGTTTGCAAATTGGCATTGTTGCATAATAACAATGTTTAAAACAATGTAAAACAATCAATCTGGTCGTTTAGAGCTCCATAACCCCTGAACCACTTGACCAATTAGAAAATGCCTTATGCAAAGGGCACATCTACAGAGCAATACCTGTAAAATGAGCTAAGAACCAGATTCATAGGACAAATGGTTTGACCTGTAGAGAGGACAGACGAAAGTATCCCCAGAACAACAACAACAACAAGAAGCAGAACAAGAAGTTGTCTATTTGGCCCCTCTCTGTATCTCGGGTTTGGCTGGACCGAATTTCACAATTTTTGGACTGTAGAGAGGCCTTGACTAGTCGAGGCTGGATTCCAAATTTGGTTTTAAAATGTTGACTTTTGACGGCGTTATAAGCTCTCAAAGTTAAGAGTTTAACACAGAGACCCTAGGCTGACCCTTACTAACACTGGCTATCGCCAGTGTTAATAAACTGGAGTTCAATTTCAAAATGACTCAGTGTAGTTATGTTTATTAGCAGCACTAGCCTACAAACCTACGCATACGATTTTCCGAAAAGAAATTAAACTTTTCTTTTATGTAATAAGCTTGTGCCACCTAAGTTCTAAGTTATAGTGCTCTTTTAAACCATTAACTATGAACAACGACCGCATATACCACAACCATTTAGCCTACAAGAACAAAAAGAAGTAATTCCTTTCAAAATAAAAAAAACCTAAAAAATACTCGATGAGAAGCATTGCCGGCTTATTTCAGGGCCTCCCACACATCAACAACTCTTATTTGACACGAAAGTAAACATTGGGTCCTAGAATGTAAATTAATATACTTAAACTAGTATTACAAATTCCGTTGCCAAAAATCGTCCAAGAAGCAGTCAACCAAAGCATCACAATGAGGACACAAACCAAAAATACAAAAACTGATCACAACACGTTAACTTCAGAAACAAAACAGAGGAAGTACGAAACACACTAGCACATGCATGGTTTTCCTTATAAATAGCATTAGCCAAGGTCTTGTGGCTTCTCATTCATAGAAATACTCACAAGTCGACAACGTGATGTCATAATCACTTCCGTCACGGAGAAGCTCACACATAATTCGAAGGTTTAACAAGAACTAACTCTTATAGTGTATTGTGAATTGTCCTTTCCTCAGGAATAGGATATGCATTTATTTTTTATGTATTTCTGTTTAATAAAGCGGGATAAATTTTTGGTTATTAAAAATAACACTTGAGTAGGTAAACAAAAAAAGAAAAGCTGGTGGTGACGTAACCAAAAAAACCCAAATTACAGGAAATTATTTAGTCCGTGATCTGCGAGGGGGGGGGGGGGGGGGGGCAGGACGTGGCGGAAGGAAGTTATCACAGCTTGCTTGTCCTCCCCTCTCTTCCTTACCAGAGTACGCCACTGAAAAAAAAGCTGGTGGTGACATAACGGGAAACACCAAAACCGTCTTAGTTTATGTAATCCTATTTCTCTGACAATATGACAAATTTAAAAGCCATTGGGAAAATAACTTTTTATAAATACGAAGGTCTGGGGGAGGGGATGACATTTTTCTTAGCTTGCTTTTTTTTCCTCCCCCACCTGGGTTCGTCATTGATTAACAAATATAACCTTGCTAGGGCTGCATGGGTGTCCCTCTCAACCTGACGTAACCGAAGTACGTGCGTGTGAATGTTAATGAATGTGTGGAATAATGACGGGGTGAGAATATTCAAAAGGTGTTTTGGCTCGAAATGAAGATCGCGGAGTCAGCGTAACTACTTTGAAATCATTAAGGAAAACGCAGTCGGCCGGGGCAGATTCAGGGCCTGCATCTTACTTGCAGCGAATGCCTGCTGCCAAGAATATCAAGAACACAGCTTTTACGTGTAGGAAAACTGATGTAAGGAGCAGTCATTAAGTGATTTAAGACAATGGATAGTTCCCAATCAGGAAATTGTTGAGTAACGGGTCATTCCAGGTCGAAGGAATTTATGAGAGCAGATACGCGAAAGTCATTAAAGAGTTGAGGACTATTGGCTGCCCTGAAAATGGTGTTAAAGGCTGAGCAGTAGACCAAGATTGTTGAACCTTTCAAAATTTCTTTTGAACCTGCATTGTTGAAACGAAAGAGGGGAGGTTCCCCATTCGTCGATGCAGAAATGATGGAGTGGTCGAACCATCCATTTCCCGAATGGAACGAGGGGTGCCAGGGAATCTAGTTTGCTGATGATCAAGTTGAGGTCTCGAAATGTGTCGAAGGGGAGTTTCAGGAACCTCCTGATTGAGGTTGTGACGTCGGCAATTCGTTCAACGGAAGGGTAGATCGAAAAACACACCGAGGAACACGAACGTCGGGCGAGAAGATTTCGGCTTACGAGCAATGTCTAGATGAGGTACTACTTAGGTATGAGCCCTCGAAAGAGCATTGGATTCGGGTACGGGCTGGTTTCATAGCCCATGACGGGTTGATCGTTGAGGTTTGGTGTAGTTTCTAAAGCCATGTCATGAAGAAGAAGGGAGGAGTTAAACAACGCTTTAGTGAGCCAGTTCCTGGAATGGCACATGGCGAAGCAAGCTTTCTGAAACACCTGTCGTGTAAGAAAAGCTAAACGTTTAGCTTCAGTTTGTCTTGTCTCCGTAATTATTCTCTCGCATACTGCATCAGCAGCAGTATTAAGGACGTCAGCCTGAGAGGCAGCTCGAATGCCTTAGCGAAGGAGTCGATCATAGTCACGAAGAACAGCCGAAGGAACTGAAACTCTGCAGGGAATGAAGATCGCAGTGCCAAAGTCCATCTTGACTTCTGGCATTAGGAATTCAGACTGTGGGTAAGTAACATAGTTCTTGGGATTAACAGCCCCATCGTCGAGGAGTCAAAAGAAGGATGTTTCTCGACCATGTCGAGTTCGGGTGGATCCTTGTCTAACTCTAAGGGATGGCCTTTATCTAAGTGGAGGAGACCATTGCAAAGGAGTGTTGTAAGAAGTGTTTTGGATAAGTCTCAAAACTGCCTGTGGTTAAGGAGTGCAATCACGAAGGCCGAATCCAAAGCCGGTTAACAGACTGCGGTTTTTGTTGGTCCTTCGGATAGAGAAGGTTTATAGAGGAAACAGTCTTTAAAGATATCTTCCATAGTTCTGAGGAGATCTGACACGGGAATTTCCGAAGGATCTAGGTCATCAGCAAAGGAAGGAGCAAAGTGAGTATATCAGGGCTCCTGTTCAACTGCTATGAGTGAAGGATCTTCAGTGTCAACGGAGGCTACTTCAATATCGCTGTCATTATCCAAAGTCTCAAGAGGTGTTGACGAGACGGGATGCAAAGGAAGCAGGGTTGGTTGACCGAAGGTGGACCAATCAAAGGTCGACCCACTGGTTTTCGTGAGGTACTGTCTAGAATAGGGGAAGAGGGTCGTTGCCACTTTCGGGACCCTACACCAAAGGTGCTGAAGTGCAAGCCAAGGGAGGACGCTGAGGGAAATAATAAAGCGAGGGTTTATGCTTGTATCTAAACAAACGTAGGTCATTCTATATCAAGTGATGAACCGTGTCCCGAGAAAGGGGTTTCCCAGTATCGTGACGACCAAAGGTTGCAGGCTCAAATAGGGAAGCGACGATCGAGAAGATAAATCCAAAGGTGTAGCCGAAGGATGACTTGTCTTTCACTTTATGGCCGTTTTCAATATTTCACTTGAAGTTTGAGGCGAGTATATCTTTCTTTCGCCTTAAAAAGTTCACTTTGAAGGATCAGAAGGTCAGGTGTTGCGGTTGCTTCCTGACCGCAAAGAATGGCCAAAGTAGCCATATTTGCAAGAGCAGTACCTTCGAGTTCCGATTAAAGAACATTCGGGCGAAGTTTTGTAGTCCTGGGTGTCCTGGTAGGCTACCGAAAGGGTAGAAAACCCCGGCAGGGGAGGCAAAGGGGACACTGGTAAAGAAGATGAAGGTGGCGGGGTGTTAACCCGGAACAAACTCTTCTTCGGTGCACCAATGGTGCGAGGCATCACGAAGGGTAGGCGAAGGCTTAAAACAAAGGATAAAGGTAAAGCTTTCATAGATCCTATAGAAAGGTGGGCACATCCGAGCCGATCGGACCTAGAGAGGAAAATATGTATACGCTAGCATGTGTTTATATAGCGATGCGTGCACTTGCACACGAGGGCTTGCAGGACTGGTGGCTCTATAGGTTTAATCTCTGGGAGTAAAATCGCATTCAGAGAAAATAATGCTAATAATTACAGTTATGTATACTTTCAGCGGCAAATAGAAAGTAGATTTTATCAATTTTGATCAAAATAATGTGTTATCTCCACAAAACAAAACTAGCCGAAAGATTTTCGGCCGTTTGAAGTTTTAATATCATATGCCAAGCTCTTTCGCCAAGTTAGTCCAACCGACTAGGCTTAGCATTTGATATCATGACTTCAAACCGAGAAAAGCTTGAGAGAATCCTCAAGCTGACCTCAAGCTGAGAGAATCCTTAACAAATTTTGTTTCGAGGAGATTCTGGCAACAGGTAACCACTATACCTAAACTAAATTATATATACATATTTTTTCCCTTATGCACGTGGTGACATCAGGAGGAGGAGGCCCACTATAATTTCTTGCACCCGGGCCCTCACTGACTAAGTTACGCCACCGGTCTGTAAATAAAACATTTTATTTGGAAATGCTTGCAACCATAATGTCTATGGCAATACATAGGCGTCTAGATTTTACATTCAACACCGTTCAACGTATACGCAGAAATTTGGAGGTAACTTTAATTCATAAAATCCATTATGACTACAATAACGTCGGGATATTTTGTGCTCACTGCAATGAGTTGTGGGAGTCCATATCGGTAGTAAAACAACCAGCTTTTTTATTTACCTCGGAAGTTTACGTTTGACATGATGTAGTAAAACACTACCTCTAGTAGTCCATTCAAGTGTTGAAGTGGCAATGACGGCGATTTGTGAAGTGCTTATAGAACTAATCCGTATCTATGGACTTGTCTATGAGCTGAACTCTTCAGAATTAGTATATCTTTTTTTTTTTTTTTTTTTTATTCAACATGCATTTAAAGGACATCAAGAAGTGAATTTATTCACTTGTGAGTGATGCCCTGGTTACATAATTTGCCTTACTTGGCCAATACTCTAATTAAAGCTATTATTTAAGAAGTAAATTATTTTACAATCAAAAGAAACATTTCTTTCTTTTCGAAGGTCATGCCAAAAATCACAATGTTTGCTAAATAACAATTTATAACAAAGAGAAAAAAAAACAGTAATACAATATTAACACTTACTTAACCAGTTTTTAAGTTCCTTTTTTAAGGTAGAAAATTTTGCAATCTTTATAATATGAAGTGGTAGTTTGTTCATGAGGCAGGGTAAATAATAATCCATAGTTTTTGTTCGAAAAAGGTTATTCCATTTAGGTAGTCGAAGGTTTAACGTTTTTCTTCTCTTTTTTATTATTTCATTTAGGTTAATACCATTTATGACTCTGAAAAAATTTTTTAAATAAATTCTATAGTTTCTTAAATTTATTATTTTCAGAATATCATTTGCATTATACAAATAATTTGTGGTTATTGTATTACTTTTAGTTTTAAATAGTATTTTAACAAGTTTATTTTGTACTTTTTGTAGTTTATGTATTAAGTAATTTGGCGCAAATCCATATACTTCAATCCCATAAAGAAAATGTGGTTCAATCCAGGCATTGTAAACAATTTTCCTATTTGCAATATTTAAACATTTTCTAATCTCATAAAGTTTAAGCATTATTCCTCGTAGCCTTTTGATCAGTGCAGAAATATGTTCTGTATGTTTCCAGTTGCTATCAATAGTGAGCCCAAGATATTTAGCATATTGAACTTTGTTTATTTTCTTACAATTTCTACAGTTATTTATGCATTTTTCGTGTATAAGAATTTCAATGTCGTCATTAATTTTGTATGCGGAGTTTTGATATTTAAAAAAACAGTCTTTTCTTCACTCAAAAAACTTCATTTTGTATACACCATACGCAAATTTTGTTAAATCTTTCTTGCAAGTTGCTCATCATAATTTTGTAATTATCATTAATTGAAAGTAAGAAAACATCATCAGCAAAAAGAATAAGAAATTCATTATCTAAGCCTACACAAATGTCATTTATATAAACAAGAAATAAAATTGGTCCTAAAATCGAACCTTGAGGTACTCCATCATTGCAACTTAAGCAGTCACTTAATTTTCCATTTATTTTAAAATAGCTACTTCTTTCATTTAGATAACTTTTCAAAAAGTTTAACATTTTACCCCTTACCCCAATGGATTGTAATTTGTCAGTAAGAATATTTCTGTTTATTGTATCAAAGGCTTTTTGTAAGTCAATTAGTATTGTACCGATAAATTGTTTTTCGTTTAATGCCTTTACAATTTTTTCATTTAATAAATTTAATGCATTCAATGTGCCTTTATTCTTCTGAAATCCAAACTGATTTTTAATTAAAATACGAAAAGTTGATAAAAAATTTTGCAGTGAATTTGCAAAGTATTTTTCCACTATTTTATTGATGACTGGTTGAATAGCAATAGGTCTATAATTATCAACATTTGCTTTTTCCCCTTTTTTGTAAATAGGTCTTAAGATTTGAGTTTTTAACTTGACAGGCCAAATTTCACTATCAATAATCGAGTTTATTAGAGGACACATAAATTTAGCTGCATTATTAGTTTTTAAAATGTGCTCCATTTTAAATCCATCAGTTCCTAATGATTTTTTTATTTTCATTTCTTTAATAATTCCAGTTACCTTAATTTCGTTTGTGTGTTGTATAACCATTGAGTTTGGTAGATTGGTGTACTGTATCGTCGGTCTGTGTTTACGATTATATAGATTTTTTAATTTATTTGCTTGGTTCACAAAATTTTTATTAAATGAGTTTCTTGTAGAGTCAAGGTCTTCTTCTGTGAAAACAGAAGTGAGCTGTTCATCAATATTATTTACTTTTTTACCAGTAATTTCGTTTATTTGCCTCCACATCATTTTTTTTATCTTTACCCTTTTCTATAGTATTTTTAATGTAAGTTTGTTTGTCTGCATAAACCATTTTAGCAACATTGGATTTCAGTTGCCTATAATTCTCTAGTAATGGTTCATTTATATTTTTAAGTTTTTTAATTTTGTTCCAAAGTTTATTTTTTTCATTAATTAATGCTAAACTTTTCTGTGAAATCCATTTTTTAATAGGTGGTCTGACATTATTACAAATGCTAATGGTTCTTGTGTTTTTATTGTATATATTATATATTTTTTCCTCAATTTCGTCATACATTTTAATTGAGTCGTTTATCTCATTTAAAAATTCCCAATTTACTAGTTCAAGATCAATTAATATTTGTTTATCATTTGTAATATCACATTTATGTATTATTTTCTGTGTTATTTCACCATGTGAACAGTTACTATTTTCCAGAATTAAACCCGTAAAATAATGATCCGCAATTTTTTCACAAATAGTAAATCCCAAACTTTCCAACTTAGATCTGACAAATACATGATCAATAAACGAAATTGTTACAGCGTTTTTATTTGCTTCGTGTCTAGTTACAGAATTCACTTTTTGTTCAAATCCGCATTGAGCCATCACATTTTCATATTTGTCTTTTCCCACTTCATTACGCTCTTTATCTATTCCAAAATGAATTCTAACTTTTTTATCTAAAAGGTCAATGTTGATGTCACCTAATATGATTATGTTCAGATCATTCATATTTTTTAATTTTCTCGACAATAATTTGGAGAAGTATATGACGTTTGTATTAGGCTGTCTATAAAGGGTGATTATTTTGAAAGATTTATTTTTCCATGTGATCTTGGTTTCCAATCCGTCGTTAACATCAAGTTTGAAATTTTGGCTGGAACTTTTTAATTCTTTTTTTTTAACAAAAGTAACCATTCCACCACCTAAAACTGTATCATCTCTAGTTAGCCAGTGGGCATCATAATTTCTGATTTTGTAAAAATCGGTACTATTTTTTTTTATACTTATTTCAGTAAGGGATATTACATCCCAGCTGATATCCATTTGTTCCAAAGATACTTTTAGTAGTTCCCAATTGAGTCGTAGATTTCTTATATTAAGGTGTAGGCACTTAAGTCGAGTTTCCATTTCTGTATAAGAAAGTTTAAATTTAGTTGTAACTTCTAGACTGTCATCACATATAATATTACAGAAGCTGTTTACATCATCCATTTAAAAAGAAAAAAAGAAATTCAGCTTCAGTAACATCAAAACTATGTACACATTTACAACCTAGCTTAATTTTTCCAAATCTTCTTCGTGCTTTATCACGTGAATAACTTTTTCTCCTTCACTTTTCTTAAGGTTAATCTTGCCATTTTTAAACCATACAAATTTGTATTGTTTGTTTTTTGCTAGTTCCTTGGTTTTCCAGAAAAGTGTCTTAAAGTATGGGGTTAAATGTTCATTCACAAAAATACGTTTACCATTTCCATTTGCAAAAGCATTATCATTTGTCACAACTTTTTTTTTCATATATATCCAAGCATCTCTTTCTTGTCTGTTTTTGAACTGGATCACAATAGATTCATTTCTATCTTTGTTCCTGGTTGGTATCCTATGTGCCTTTTCAACTTGGCTTGGCGAGTAATTTGGTAAATCAAAGCAATTTGCAATTCTTTGTACTGTATCCTGTAAATTTTCACGATCACATGTGTCTGCTCCAAAAATTTCAATGTTCCAGTTTCGCTCATACTGAAGTTGTTCCTCCTGTTTGATTTGCTTGTCTCTCATTTGATTGCTTTGTAATTCTTTCACTTCCATTTTCTCAATTCTTTCTTCTAAGGTTTTAATTTTACATTTGATTTCTTCATTCTCTTTTTTCATGTCTTCAAATGACTTGTTCATAAAATCCATGGAAGTAGTAACTTCTTCAAGTTTTTGTTTAACTTCTTTCAAGTCACGTGATTGTTCTTGCAATATTTGTAGTATTTTTTGTATGTCGTCATTCATCTTTCCTTTACCGTCACTTAATTCGTTTAGTAACAGTTCAGTAGCCAGATGTTCAGTTTTATCAGGAGCCGATGAATCAGATTCGGTGACTTTATTTTGATCTCCTTTCAGTATATTTCAGTAGGACTTGGCTCGATTTTTTCACGGCAATTTTCACATTTCCACTTTTTTTTTAGTGTTGGTGTTTTCTGTTTCCATATTGAATCACGCACTCCAGCACAAGTATAATGCAAATTGGTTTCGCATCCGCCAAAACAAGTAACGAATTCACCATGAGTAGAAAGTTGTTGATTGCATTTACCACACTGCATCTTTGCAATTTTTTGTGCAAAATTTAAATGTCACCACCAAACTTCCGTATTTTTCATTCACATTAACAGTTATGTAGTGATACTGTGTGGCTTCCGTAGTTTTGTAAGAAAGTCGGACACAATTCAAATTTCAAAAACCAGTTTTAGCAACATACGAGCAATTTTACAACCCACAGTTTGGTTTAGATCAATCTAGGAGTCCTTATAATGGCTTACGTTAGCTCTCCTGTCACTATCAGTTGAAGATAGTTGATAAAAATGTCTCTTAATTCGGGACCAAGTAGGCAGCTGTCTTCACATCGAGTCGGCCATGTAATTTCTATATACACTGATTCAAGATCAGCACTTGATTTGATTGTCAACGGTGGAAGTGACCAGTCTAAACATTACCTTAGTAAGGTCAATTGCATCAGGGACGAAGAAAAAAAATATTAAGCTTGATTTTGCCCTTCTGTGGACATACCGGCTGATCAGCTGACAAAAACCTACCAAACGTGAAACTTGTCGAAGCAATGCGAGAGTAGTTTAGTCTAAAGTAACATTGACTTTTTGGACACGATAGAATTTATTTGCGGAGCCACCCTTGTTTGTGATTAGCCTAGGGTACTAGATGGCTAAACATTTAGTTTCTTACCAGTTCTAAATTATATACCCATTATGAATTTTGTTAATGTAAGTTTAAGTGCTTATTTTTCATGTTTTCTTTTGGTCATTCAATACATTTTTGTAGTTAACGTATTAACGTTCAGTAGTTAATGGGATTTTTTTTCAATGCTTGTTTTTTTCGGGTTTTGTATTAGTTCTGTTAATCAAACAATGTTAAGTTATATCCGGGGTAAGTTGGTTAATGAATTGTTGCGTAACACTTTCTGTTAACATGGAGCATGTTTAATTCGGATTGTTGTTTGGAACTTTATTGTTTGAGTCCTGTAAAAAGACAGAACTCTTGGTAATGGCTGTTATAAATACAAGTTCTAGGGAAACACCCCACAGCTAAGCCCAGGCCTTGCTAAAGTACAATAAAATATGAAGTTGTTCAATGTTTCTCACGTATTCACGTCTCGCCTCTAAGTCCCTAACAGCAATTTTGAAGGGACAATTTGTTTATTATTTACCTATTTTTTTTTTAATCCGGCTGTCACTAAGCTTAGAGGCCAGTGGCAGAGATTTTAGCGTTAGGCTGATTTGTACGGATTTCTGGCCGCCCCAACTTTACTTATTTTCAACCAAAACAGACGGCTTTAGAGAGGACGTGGCGAAAGTGAAATCAGTATTAAATCATTTACATTGTAAAAATCGGAGACCCCGTACGGCATCCTTATCTCAGTGCTGGACTCTCAACTGAACTAACAGAGGCCGGCTTCCCCTCAACACAGACCGACATGTCTCAACTTGCCAGGTGCTAACACGGCTGCCTAAATTGCATTATGGGATGTGACGTCACACTAATGGCCAAATCCCACAGAAAGTTCCATAGTCAATACCCTGATGACATTAAAAAGCTCTACCAGTTGACCTACTTCCATGGCCAGTTACCTGCAAGACCAACTACTAACGTCACATAACCAACCATCCCCCATAGCCCAATGGTTAATCTTCCTGGCTTCCACCCCAGCATCCTGCATTCAAGACAAAATTTCTTAAGCCCAAAAAAAAATTGTTTTTCTTATAAGACCAAGTATAAACCAAGTAAAAGAAAAAAATGTTTCTACACGCCTAATATAAAATTTACAGAAAATGCCAACTGAGGACTGAAGGCCAACGGAACAGAGCTATCTGAGAGCCAGCCGATATCAAAGATGGTCGACGAGATTCAAGATGATGGCTACCAAGAGAACATTCGATTCAAAATAGCCGACAAGATTCAAAATGCCACCACATGACACATCCCTATCTAATCAGTGGGGCGACTAATCCTTATCTAATCAGCCATGACGTCACTTCCAGGAGGGGCGCCTTATCTTATCTCTTATCCCTTTCTACTGTTATTGTCTTCTCTCTTATGATTCTTATCTATGCTGAATATGAGGTGTCATTCTTACACGAATAATTCATTACAGCTCCTACAAAACGCTACCTACAGATTGAAACATGTAGGATTTGTCAGTGTACCGAGCAGTATTCTCAATTGCTATCTACGCCTACATTAGCTTTGTACTGCTTAAGTGCATTACGAGAAACTGGTTACAGTTAGAACTTGCTTTTTAATCAGTTAAATAGCATTATTGTTTTAGTTGGCATGTGGTGGCTTTTTTCTAAAATAACACTGGAATTAACACAATTATTGCCAATGTAAGGGTCAGCCTATGCTCTATATGTTAAAAGATCTAATTTGAGCATTCATAATGCCATCAAAACTGAAGATTTTAAATCCAAATTTGTAATCTAGCCTTGACTAGTCAAGACCTGTCTACTAGTCGAGGACAAAAATTTTCTAGAAAGCATGTTTAGCATTGTGAGCTGAACGTGCTATTAATTTTCTGCCAATTTTGATGTTTTGCACCTTTTTCTGTATTTTATTTTAATATTATTTTTTGGGAGGTCTGCAATTTATTACTATAAGTCTTGACTATTAGCCTATTACATGATTCAACAATTCAAAATAGGTTTTGAACGATACCAATTGTTGACTATATTAACTATAAATTGACTATAAATATTATTGTTTGTTTTTGCTTTACTCGTGTTTTCTTTGAGATTGATTAATATATTTCACTTCTCTGTATTCTGCTTTTATCTCCCTTTTCATAAATTTGTTGTGTATATATATATTTATCGATGCACTTTTTTATTTTATTTCAATGTTGTTTTGATGTTGTTCTTCTGGCACTTAACCTTTGATTCTGTATGCAAAAGTGCTACTTCAATTGTTTTTATTTGTCTGCTGCTCTCAAACCACACGTAAGCATTAGCTCTTGTGGAATGAGTGTTTGCTTTTGTGGTAATTTTGTAATATGTTTTGGGTGAATTTTGAAATTCGGCACAGCAAAATCCGAGATCAAGAGAGGGAAAAGGTTGACAACTTCTTGTTTTTGTTCTTCGTCAGGGGAGGTACCTTTTGTCTGTCCTCTCTACAGGTCAAACTACGCCACCTACAATAATATTATGGGAATAGCTTCCTATCTGAAATGTGCCTTTTCAATGGTATTTTAGTTTACGTGAAACAGTTATGTAGAAAAAAGCCATCACATGCTAACTGAAACAATGATATTTTGCTGATTAAAAAACACGTTCTCCTTACTGCAACAAAATTTTCCCAACGCGCATAAAGCAATACACAGTTAATGTCAGTGTAGATAACATTCCTGTTAGATTCCTGAATACTGTTTGGTACACTCACAAATACTACTTGTTAATGCATATTAGTACTGAAGATAGTGTTCTGTGCAGGAGCACCATTCCTACTCCTAATGCTTCGAGTACTGTTTTTCTAATCTACGTCTCCCACTGGGAAAATTCCAATTTCTTTCTGATTTTACACATAGACGAGCCAGCTATTAGTTGATATCAAATGAAACAATTAATGTACCATCACTATTAATCTGTTGTGGCCGCCATGTTGAAATCTGGCAGCCATTTTGAAATTATGCGTATCAGCGTCCAATTTTCTTTAAATTTAGTATTTAGAAGAAATAGTTGATACCAGAATAGAAAATGAATGCGCCATCATCGCTATTAATCTGTAATTGCTACCATCTCGAAATCAGGCGGCCATTTTGAAATTATGTTTATTATCGTCCACTTTCGTTAAAATTTAGAATGGAGACTATCGTCTACAGTTGATACCAAGAGAAACAATGAATTTTCCATTGCCACTAGTAATCTCTACTGCTGTCTATCCCTCTCCCCCAACTATCACACTTTCGGCCTAGCAAAAACCAATAACCTGTTTGTTACAATTCTTAAAGTAACATGGATTAATAAACAAAAACGGATCGTTAAATGTTAAAAGTAAGGGTCTAAGGAACAAGGTCAAGCATTTACATTAAAGGTCTACGGGTATCAAATTTTTTTTCAGTAAGAGGCTGGTGAGCATTAGACCCTAAATAACCAGTGGCCAGTTTTGTCCTAAGAATAGGAAATCAGTAAATACATTTTGACGGAAAACTATAAGAGATCTTCTTACAAGTGATGATCCAATGGTAGTGAGTGAAGTGAGTGTTTCCTGCCTTGCTTTAGGGCAACAATTTTTCTCGATTTGGCAACATGGCAGTGTATTCGCAGAGGAGAGCATCATGGTTGTCATCAATTACCTTAAATCTACGAAATTCGTATGAAGATAGTCAAAAGTTCTAAAACATCAAAAGTCAAATGTCTTCACAAGAAAATTATGTTCTTGAAAGATATTCCAAGAACAAAAAAACCAGTTACATTCGTACACACATACGTTCTGTCAGAATAGGCTATAAAATACTTACAAAGTGTGCTTACCAATTCATTAAGCTGACCGTCGGGTGGTAATGGTTTAATGCTTACCACCCTCTTACTGACAAAATTTTACACCTATACCCTTACTGTCAAAGCTTGTCCGTGTTCCATCTAGGCTTTGACTTTTAGACCCATACTCTTAACATTTAATGATCCGTTTATGTTTATTAATACGGTAACTACTTTATTCAGACTAAAATAACCTTGAAAAGGCACACGCCCACATAGAAATTGATAATTTTAGCCTATTCTATGATTTTAGGCGATGTAGATACCTATGTAATGTACGACTCTTACTTACAAAGTACCTGGCCATCGCCAGTAGTTAATATGCTGTCAAGCAGACTGTGATCTGTAAGGAAGAATGGCCGAATTAACGTAGCAATTTAAGCAATTAACTGAGCAGTTAACGTAGCAATTAATGTAGCAGTGCACCGCCACTCAGCCCTCCAACGATCACAGACTGATTTGCGGTGTTCATTTTTAAGGTTTTTAGTTTGAAGTACTATCTTAAATGTCACAAGGAAAAACAAATAATACTTAGGTCTTTTTCTGCTGCTAAAAATGAAATCTTTGTTGAATGACTAAATTACCGGGTATCCTAATTAGTCGTTTATGTGATTAGGAATTGTAACGTAGCGCACCTCATAACCATGTTATGCGCAGTCCAGTCTCT
>JAHWFP010268316.1:3439-14798 GCA_023313725.1 Lithobius niger | reverse complement strand
AGGTATTTCATTGGGGTCCATGGCTGGTTCGATTTTTACTGTTAAGAAAGACTTGTGCACCAAATTTATGAGTTTCTGCAAAATTTCTGCAAAAATTTGTTACTCCACCTAATGATTTCTGCCCAGTGCTCTACAATAATAATTGCTCTGCCGATGTCAATACTGCAGTAACATTAAAATCGTGTTCAAAAGGTTCGATCGGTGTTAATACCTACATTTTGAGCTGTATAAATTGAAAATTGGTTCATTGGTTCGATCTCTAGGTGACAGCAAAAGTTGTAGCCGATTTGGCTTTCCGTGTCAAGAATATCGTAGTTACGTTAAAATAGCATGCGAAAGGCCCTAGGCCTTGTCCATACCTACGTTTTAAGCTATAGAACTTGAAAATCGATTCTGTGGTTCGCTCTCCAGGTGAGGACAAAGAGTCCCAACAGCAACAATAATGATTTCTGCCCAGTGTTCTGCAATAATAATTGATATGCCGAGGAGTACACTGCAGTCACATCAAAATTGGGTTCAAAAGGCCCTGGTCGGTGTTAATACCTACATTTTAAGCTATACAAATTGAAAATCGGTTCATTGGTTCGATCTCTAGGTGAGAGCAAAAGTTTTAGCCCATTTGGCTTTCCGTGTCAAGAATATTGTAGTTACGTTAAAATAGCCTGTGAAAGGCCCTAAGCCTTGTCCAGACCTACGTTTTAAGCTATAGAACTTGAAAATCGGTTCAGTGGTTCGGTCTCCAGGTGAGGGCAAAGAGTCCCAACAACAACAACAACAACAACAAGAAATGGCCATGCTGTGGACGCCGAACGGGTTTGATTGTTGTCATTAAAATTTGTAATATAGTGAAATAGTTACGACACGACCCCAAATACCGAATTTCGTTGGGCTATGTCAATTTTGGGCGAAACTATAGGAGTTCAAAGTTTGACGTTTAACATGGAAGTTCATGCTGAGGCTTACATAAGGACCGCTACTGTGGTCCTTGATGTTTTCAGTTCACCTGTTATGACACCGAGCAGTAATCTAGTTGGTAGTAGTTCAAATGTTGTTAGCTGTTCATCACAGAATAATTACCAAAGTGCTGTTGAAATGTCAATACCTTTGCCTAAAATGGAAGCTTTGAAAATTGGCGAATTTAATGGGTTGAATGACACAATTTTCCCTTCAGCTTTTATCATGAAATTAGAAAGAATTTTAAAGGTTAGAAAGGTTGATGAGAAGTTATTTATCCACCAAACTGTTCCATCATGGTTAACAGGGGATGCTGTTGACTGGTTTTTGGCAAATGAACCTTTTTCTAGTTGGGAGAATTTTAAAACCTTGTTTTTGGCTAAGTTTGAAGTACAGTCACATGGGTATAACCTAATTGCTAAGGTTAGAACTATGAGAATGCAGGAAAATGAAAGTTTCATTATGCATTTTAATAAATGCACACATATTTTACAAAACACAGGTGATCGAGTCAGTGATTTCGATCAAATTGAAGCTATTTTGGAAACACTGAATTCGACTTTCAAATGCCTTTGATGTCAAGAAAATTCACTTCTTTGATAGATTTTAAAATGCAAGGTCTTTTCTTAGAGAATACGATTCAAAGAAGACAGGCTAATCCAATCCAAGCTCAGGTTTCAAATGTTGGTAACACTAGAAATGGTAGAAATCGTGGTAGAGGTAATTGGAAAAGCAGCACTAGTTTCTTGCTTAAATACGATGCAAAGTACACTTGTAACATTTGTAGTATGGTTGGGTGGACTTCTAAATTCTGCCCTAACAGGTCAAATCACCAACAAAATCAGGTTGCAGTTAGGAATAACGGCAGCAATAACAGTAATTCAAATAGTAATGGCCGCGGAAATGGACGAACCTTTTTTAGCAGCCGTGGTCGTGGTAGTAATAACAGTAGTGGTAGTCGTGCACAGGGAATTTGGTGCTCGAAGTGTAAAAATTCGTCACACGAAACACAAAACTGTCGTGTAAATCCTGCTATTAGTTATCCTCCGAATAGAAGCACTGTTGCACAACTTCAAGAAATTGAGTTGGATTCTGATGCACAGGAATCCGTGCCAAAAAAACCCGAAAGCTATCCAGTTTTAGTCGGTGAAGCTGGAAATGGCATATCTTCTTTTCAAAACCGACCAGTTCCTAACCGAAGTTGTCTAGGCGATCTTGTTGAGCCTACACCAGCACCGTGTGCTTATTTTTCACTTAAATTCGGTAAAGAATATGCAGACGCCATACTCGATAGCGGCAGTACAATGTGCTACGTAAATATTTCACTAAAAGATGACTTGTTGAAAATGGGATGTGAATTCACACAACATCTTTATCGGGTTAGAGTTGCCGATACTCGTTTTGTTGAGTGTCCGGGTTTCGTTTAGGCTACGTTACGAACTGTAACTTTTCCACTGATCTTGATGGAAAGCACAATCCAGCCGGTAATCCTTGGCGTAGTTTTTCAGCAGTCAACGGGTTTGCAGCCAAATTTCGTGTCAAATACGTGGTTTTGGCAGGATAAACCTTCGAAAATCTACAAACTGAATCGAGAGCCGGGTATAAGCGATATTCATCAGTTCCAGGCTACTACTACACCCATAGAACCGCATGAGTTTTGTGCCACAGAGCAGGACATCCGTAATAAAGTAAATGAGGGTGACGTTTTGACAGATGACGAAAAAGATCAGTTGTTCAAGGTATTAATGAAATATAGATTTGTTTTCAGTTTGAGAATTGGTTTGATAAGCCCAATTATGGATATTGACGTTGGCAATCACCCACCAACTGTGTTGAAGCCCTATCCAGTTTCGAAGTTTAAAGAGTTGCAATTACGTCAGCATGTAGATCGGATGCTGGAGCTTGGGGTTATCGTCCCCAGCACGAGTGCATGGTGTTTTCCGGCATTTATCATTCCCTAGAAGAATAACACCGCGCGCTTTGTGATAGCATACAATAAATTGAATGAAATAAGCAAGATGCAAAATTTTCCTACTCCTAGAATTGACGATATGGTGCAGAGATGCTCTAAGAGCAAATATCTGACATTATTTGATCTAACTGAAGCACACTGGCAAGTAGGGGTGATGAAGCAAGCCGGTGAGGTGTCATCTTTTTGCACCCCGTTCGGAAATTTTACACCTCTCAAAATCATGTCTGATGTCAAGCAAGCACCAGCGTTCATCTGTGCCTCAGTTTCACGAATGCTCGCCTTTCTACATTATCTGAACGTACAGAGCTATTTTGACGATATCTC
The DNA here is from genome assembly GCA_023313725.1 of Lithobius niger. Lineage (NCBI taxonomy): Eukaryota > Metazoa > Arthropoda > Chilopoda > Lithobiomorpha > Lithobiidae > Lithobius > Lithobius niger. Next base: position 11,548 of record JAHWFP010268316.1, on the reverse strand, counting down.
GATTATGTCAGAGGAATTCCGATTGCACTTATGGCGATCGAAGACACCCTAATGATTTTGGGTCGTGAGGGATTTAAAATAAACATAAAGAACACAGACTTATGTCAGAAAGAAATAACCCTGTTAGGTTATAAGGTTACGAGTGATGGTGTTTTGCCGAATCCTAGTAAGAAGGAGATACTGGAAAATTGGCCACGCCCCAAAAGCATTAATGAGCTCTGGAAATTTCTTGGTTTGGCGGGTTTTTTCCATAGATTCGCGATGTCATATTCGGCGATCGCAGCACTCTTTTTTTCGGTGCTGAAGGGTAAAACTACGAAATTTGTCTGGGAAGCGAAGCAGGAACAAGCTTACCAGAAAATCAAGAAAATTGATTAGATAATTAAGGCGGATGCATCTTTCTCTGGTGCTGGAGCGATTTTATATCAGGTCGATCCACTCACTAAGGAGAAGAAAACCATAGATATAATCTCTAGACGTTTGATAGTGGCGGAACAAAGATTTTCTCATAGAGAAAAGTAATTGAGTTATATTTGGGCAGTACGTAAGTGGCGTAGATACATTGAAGGGGGTGGAATAACAATTTTTAGCGACCATAGGGCACTTTCGGTTTTATCGAAGGTAAGCTCACGAACGGGACGCTTAGCGAAGTGGCTTGTGGAGTTATCTCAGTTGGATGCTAAGATCTGTTTCGCTCCAGGTGCACAGAATCATATCGCTGATGTGTTGTCTAGATTATACGAATCTGAGAGAGACTTTACTCCTATCACTAATCTTATCTTGATACCAGATATGGATGAACGAACGGGTCAGAATTGTTATGTATTTAACAACGATTGTTTGTGTAATCAGATTGATGTTGAGCAGATTACACTTGATCAGATTAGAGGAGAAACGTTAAAAGACAAATATACACGAGCTATAAAGTTAGCTTTGGAGGGAGAAACGAAGGAAATAAGGTATGATTCGCCTTCAGTTCAGAGATTTGTGTTGAAATACGAGCCAAAGGCAATTATGAGAGACAGAATAATTTATGTGGATGTTAATAAAGATGTTATTGAAGCACCGAATTTAAAAATTCTGGTGCCCCGTTCGCTGCAAAAGAAAATCATTCAGCTAGTACACGATACGTTTACAGGTCCTCATATGGATGTTTCCAAGATGATAAAATGCATATTTTATTTGTACACATGGTTAAACGTTTCAAAGTTGATTTCGAATTACGTAAGGACGTGTAAAGTTTGTCAGGTCCATAAAGTGCAGCAGACTCGTAAGAAGTCTAAAACGATGATAGTAACTGAAAATGAAGCATGGGAGAGTATTGTTTTTGACCTGAAATCCCCACTGGTACAGAGTACAAACGATTATACTTACATCCTAGTGGTGCTTGATAAGTGGAGTCATTGGGTTGAGTTAATTCCCTTAAGAAACGCTGAAGCTAAAACTATAGCAAAAGCACTCATTGATGAAGTGTTTTCACGGCCAGCTCCAAAAGTTTGAGGGGGCAAATAATGAAGAATTTATGCCTGCAATGGTGTATCAAGCCTAGATTTCTGTCAGCCTAAATCCAGTCCAGCTGAATGGTGGATGGAAGAGTTAACAAAAACGCTAGCGATTTACGTACAAGACGAGAAATCGTGTCATAGAAATTGGGATTTACGCTTGAAACAGCTACAGTTAGCATTAAATTCAACAACTGATTCGGTGACGGGTTTCACCCCAGTATGTTAGCGACAGGAACGGAGTTACGAATGCCCGAAGCCCCTGTTGGTAAAGTACAAACGGACGAAGTTAATTACCCATTACACATCTTAAACGTAACGTCACGCATGCGTGCGATTGTGAGGAGAGCTGTACGCAAACGTCAGGCAGCTAAGTTGCATCGTGCTGCAAAGGCAGATAGAAATAAAACTGGTAAAGAATTTGAGGTCGGAACTAAAGTTTACATACGAAATCACCTTAGAAGTGACAAATCCCGCTATTTTATGAAAAAAATGGCACCAATTTACATAGGAAATTACAAGATTGTTAAAAAGTTGAGTCCTGTAGCTTATCAACTTAAAGATCTTAATACGGGTATTATTTCTCGTTATGTGTATCATATCGATAATTTACGTAAACTGATTGAAGGTGAGCGTTACCCAATTAGTGAAGCGGATTACGAAGAATTTTAAACTTAAATCTAAAAGTTACTGCGTTCCTTCTTGGTCTTCTTTCGGCCAGCAGTAATTAGGACTAGAAATAATTTCGCATGCAAATCGTGGTGTTGTTTGTAGGCAAAGAAATAACATTTAAGTGCAAATAATCTGGTGACACTCGGGGGTTAACGCTAATGTTAATTACTTAAGAAAAGCCGTGCAAATGTTTAAGTGGAAGGTTGAGGTAGTAGCATAATTTAGTACTGAATTTGTTGGAGTAACCGGATTTTCACCAGAGAATTTATACCTTTTTTTTTTTTTACGAATGTGTATTCAACTAACCTAACATGTTAATTTACCCTACAATAAAAACTAACCTAATAACAGACAGGAAATGAAATTGGGGTTGCCACAATAGAGCTTCTTATTTAATTAGTGATTTGTATGGATTAGAAAACGTGATTAATAATCGATGGATGACATGGTGAGACAATTTTTCTTTTTTTTTAACATCAGTTAAAATCTTATTACGAGAAGCTCAGCTGATTGTTACCGCCTTAGTCACATTTGACATGCGTTGTTACCGATATTTGACAACCAATTTTGATTATTAAGATTTTGAAGTAAAAATCTTTCTAAGCTAACGATAATGGTAGCCGATGGTTAATGGTTAAAATTTTTCAAGTGAATTTTCGTGCATCAAACACTTAGTTTTTTTTCTTTACTGTTTTTGCACTGATGGATTGTGATTGTATTTTAAATGTTGAAAAATCGTTTTTGCTTCTGCATAATTTTCGTGAAAATGTTCAAGTAATTAAGTTTGCGTAGCGGGTTTTTACGGGAATAATGTCTGAATTTTGACGCTCAAAGATTTCCCAGACCTTACAGAAAACGTTACTAATGTGCATAGGTAATGTCACCCTGCTGGAACAGTCAAACGATTAAATTATTAGCAGATAGAAAGCTTAAACGTCCCCATAGCATCTTTAATTTTAGCTTGTTGTTAGTGCGCACCTTCTTGGTATTATTTTTGAATGATTTCTGAGAACCTTGATTATTGTATGAATAAATAGCTTAGCTTAATGAGTAATTTTCACTTACCTTGTCGAAGCGAGGGCACTTCTTTTCGGAGGCGGGACATCTGCAATGACGGTTTCCACAGCTTCCTCCTACTCCTTAACCTAGGGCCTTAGTGTGCCCCTTTACCTTGGTGCTATAGCTCCATGCTACGTGTTCTGTATACTCTATATCTTTATTAATGTATTCCAGTAATGCTATGTACTTTGATGTATGGTCCAGTCCCTAGAGATCATTGGTCAGGATGGCTCTGTCCTTGCCTGCCCCTAGGAGTAGCTGCTATAGCAGAGATGGCTCATGGGATACCAGGATATAGTACAGGAATTACCTTGCACCACCAGTGGCAGGTTCAGGCGGCAGCTCTAGGTACTTAAGGCCTTGCAGCCCCTTGCAGCCTCACTCTGGGAGCCTCACTCTGGGAGCCTCACTCTGGGAGCCTCACTCTGGGAGCCTCACTCTGGGAGCCTCACTCTGGGAGCCTCACTCTGGGAGCCTCACTCTGGGAGCCTCACTCTGGGAGCTAGACCCAAACAAGCTAAAAACTCTTCCTGAAGCATGCCACTCTGCTAGTAGCCCTGATCAGAGCATCCTTGAACCATTGGACAACATCTCCTGAGGACAGACCGCGTGGCCCTGGAATAAACCCTGAATTTACCATCCTTCTGGAGTTCTTCTTTGTACCGGGGATAGCGGGGTTGCAGTGGTAAACATCCAAGATGTATAAAATTGACTGTAATGCTGTATAATAGTGAATCAAGTTAGTTTGAATTCCATTGACTTCACCAAAGTATTGCACAAAAAATTGTTATTGCCCCAATAGGAAGTCGGCTTTATTTGACGTGTACTGCAGAATTATGGCCCGTAGAAGAAAAATTCTCAGAAATTTAGAACTAAGAAATTTGACAGAAATACGTAGGAATTTTTGTCTACAGTGCGAGTAATAAAAATAGTGACACACGTCACAAGAAAGTTTTGCAATATTAGATGTTGAGGTTCCTCTGTGGTTTAGGAACAGGTGGGTTTGAAAGTGGCCAATGATACTAAAGGAAACTACAAGGTGGAGGCATTAGAAATGGATTTTAGATATGAGAGCACGACAGCCGCAATACTACTGTCTATACATTATGGAAGTTACCTATATAACGTACAAGTTGCGCATTTCGTCGCGTTACACATATTTCGTTTGGGTTGTAAATTATCATATCCCGGCATGCATAGTGTTCACCTAATAGTTGAAGTAGCTGCAAAAAGTCTGCGCTTATGATGTCACATCCCGATGAACAATTTAAGAAATAAACTGAAAACGGACGAGTTAAACTTTGAGGTCTATACTGCTTAAATTACTTTTGCAAAGACCGTGAATATATATGCGACAGAACACGAGATTTCCTCAGTATTCAGTTGGAGCTCATTTACTCACCAACTTCAAATTCTTGTTGAATTTTAATGACGCGCGATGTGAAGCGGAGCCAAGGAGTTTCTCATCCCTTGTTGATGTCTATCTGTAATAATAACAGCTTTTGAATCCATTGTGCAATCACTTCACATTTTCAAAATATGTTCTATGCCCTAAAGTAGATTTTAAGTATTTAAATCAATAAAATGTGGCAAGGAGTTTAGGGCAATTTGATTCTTAGGGAGGAAATTTTGGATAACATTAGTCAGACATTAATCATTATTCTGCAAAATATGTCATAAATTGTTGTATAACTAAAAAATTGGACAATTTGATCCGTCTTAGTAAGGGTTTGATAAGGAATAAAGGTAATATAATAGATTATAAAGTTAACTAGATATCGCATCGTATCTCTTCTAAGCCTGCACGGAGCTTGGTAGTAGTTGTAGTTACTAATGCTTCAACTAATGTTTTGCGTACGAGCAGCAAGGAGGGAGGCAAAGCAAATAAAAGGTATTAGTAGCCGCAACTAACGCCAGGGCCTCGCGTAGGCTTGGAGTAGGCAAATACGATATCGCATTATCTTTGTAATATATGGCAATACCTGGTTTATTTTACCCCACACTCTACGGGCTAAGCACTCGCTTGCTGACACTTATTAGTCACGTCACATGAAATTATGCCTCCATTTCATATTTTTTTTTATTATTATTATTATTAGTATGGTGGTGTTTCGAAACTAGAGGTACGTGTGAATAACTGTTTCTTAACTCGAGGCAGTTGATCCAAACTACTCCCACTATGACGTCACGGAGATGAGATATTGCTGAGCCAAGTGAGTCGGGTTTTTTCTCGCTCACTTCCTGATCACCTCCTGATCCACCATGGCTGCCAACACCGGGAGTAGATGAAATGATCGTGTCAGGAAAGTGAAACATTGAAAATGTCTACGGAAACGAAATCTAATTAAACAGATGTTAATAACCATCTTTATTTTGCTGTTACAGGTTATTACCCGTTTTCCGAGTACTGAGATTAACAATGTCGAGGCCCGAGCCATTGAGCTCAGTACGAGGAAAACGGGTAATAACCAATTTATAACCAAGTCGCGTAACAATTAAAAAGGGCATTCACTGTCATTGTTATTGCAACATCGTCCTCGTTTGCTGAAGGGAAAAATCGGCATTAGGACACACGCATTGTCAAGCTTTCTGAGCAAAAGAACGTCAGCACGATTCGTTCTTTGTTGTGCGCGTGGTGGCCCTTTGTCGATCTCAGTATTCCAGGCCTGGGATTTAAATCCCAGTACTTCGGGCCCGGGATGAAGGTATCAAGCTTGTTGCATTGTTACAAGCATTGTTGTATAGTACTGATATCGTCGAAACTGGGTGATAATAACATTTGTCTCAGTGAAAGTAAACGTAGCAGAGATTATTGCTAATATTTCTACCCTCGAAAACGATGAGTGAGACAGCGCCGTTTTTAAACTGGTAGGTTTTGATGACGTTGAGGGACGTTGCTCAGAGGAATCCGTCTTACTCTTCCCTCAATTTTAGAAACACAACCAATAGTAAGCACGCAACATCAAATTCTCCTCCACTTATCCAAATCTTCCCACAGAGTAGAAGATAACTCCGTATTAGCTACAGTGCCCGAATCTGGAACCAGTAGTTGAGCTAGCTGCAAGGGGCACTGCAGGTATAAAACAAACAGCATATTTAATCAAACTAATGCTGTGGGAACGGACTTCTTAAGCTTAAAAAACACTGTTTTGTTCAATCCCTTACTTTTCAAAATATATGTTAAAGATGTAAATCTAAAGGCAAAAAAAAAAGATTCTATTTGCTGAAATTGCAATAGCTGCCAACAAATCCACAAAAATTGAGCGTTTATAGGTTCAAGAATTCCTCTATCACAGCAATGGCTTGACAAACCCAAGCACAAATTACGCTAATGTTTTTACCTCCATATTTTTAGATCCAGTGTCCCTTGCTCAACAACTCAACAACTAGTTCCAGGTACGAACTCCGCAGTGAATAAGGTGTTATTAACAATGCTCTATTAAGAAAATCTATTTTTCTTTATTATATACAAATTTTACCAAATCTTTATTTTTAAGGGAATGTTACGTTCTTCTAGATTTTATGGTTGAGTACCGAGGGTTATCTACCTATTGGGCAATAACTCTTCAGCCTGGTGAATATGCCAGAGAGTGGTTTGATCGCCCTGCTGCTGCCCAGGTATGCCAAAATTCAATTCTATCCATACATTTATAAAAATAATTTGAACTAGTACTTTTCGATTCTTAACTATTAGCCTATTCGACTGCAACAACTTCAACGAACAACACCCCCGTCCTTAGGCAGTTGCTCGCAGTTGATCAATGTCGATAGGAGCAATTCACACATTTCAGATTTTGCATAGTTGTCCTGAAGTCTTTAACTATGTCTTTAACTTCTCTTTTAACTTAGGTTAGAAGTCAAGACACCTAAATTTGTTACGTGACAAAAAAGTTGACAATGTAAGGAAAGCAAATAACAATTAACGTAGAGGGTATCTGGTTGATAACAACTGATGTCAATAAGGGAGTTCGACTAACTCCGGAAAGAGGGGTTCAAGCATGGTATAAAGCCAGATTTAAGGTGCTAATTTCTCGTATTTGAAAGACTATCAAGAAACAAAAAAAGTTATGACAGAGAACCCTTCACATATGTGCCACAGGCAAAGCAGCAAATATGTATAAAACGCTTTTAAAATCGTTATTATAGCCGTACTAAAGCCAACTTTTTCCGGCAAAATGTCGTGTGGCTGTCGAAGCGGGACAAACTGATTACGTTTTTCCTCCTTCCCCACCCTGCCTCCCGAAGTAAACCCGTCCAGCTGCTTTATTATGGGATTATCCCTTCATTTAGTTGGGGAAGTTGGGGGTTAAAAGTTGCACGTGTTGTCATCATGCACGAAAATAAAAACAGTGCTGGAAGGGGCCGGGAAAGATAACGGTAAATAAAAGCTACAGCCACAGAAGAAAATTATGGTGAAAAGCCGATAGTAAAGTAAAAAAAAAAAACAGCGCGGGTGAGGAGGAGGAGGGGGAAAATTAGCTTAAGTAAGTTAGTTTTTATTATTCGTCTTTTTGGTGTTATTTAAGTTGGGTGTCTTGCCTCGAACAAATGGTATGGCATTTGTTATTTCTGTCATTTTCGTTGAAAAATTCTTTTGTCGCTTTTGTTATTTTTTCATGTGTCTGTTGTAATTATAGGTTAGGTTAGGTTAGGTCAGTTGCCTTGGCTCAAATTTCACCATACAGAACGGAGTTTCACGAACGACTTTGTAATTTTGTCCCCCCGTCGGTTATTTTTTTCCCCCGGCTTTTCGTTTTAATAGATGTGTTGTTGTATCAAAAAAAAATCTATTGAAACTAAAGTAAAACTACGTGTCGCTCTTCTTTTAAGATTGCATAGTCCAAAACCAGGAGAAAAATTTTGACCCCCCCCCCCC
>JAHWFP010268314.1:0-11373 GCA_023313725.1 Lithobius niger | reverse complement strand
CCCCAAAAAAAAGAAAATTTTGATGCGAGGCTTTTTAGTTGATGCGGCAAATTATGTAGTATTAATACAACAGTAGTAATCGGAGTAATGTTGACTTTGGAAAAGTCACTACAGTACTCACTAATAAACGCCACATCAATTATTTCTGTTTCTTAAAAAAAAAAAATCGATGCGGGAGGGCCTGAGAACTATTTTTTAAACTTTGCATGGCATAAATTAGGTTCAGATATTGTTAGTGTGGTATGAAACACTGTTATCTATCACCATTTTGGTATGAACCACTTACTTCCTTGTAATAATGACTTGATATCACTCAAATTGCAACAGTGAATGATATTTTCCCTCATTTTTGAAAATTAAAACGCCTTTCAGTTAAACTAAATGTCATTTGCCACGTTTGCTTGTTACTTAAGGTTGCGTGCAAGTATATCGAAACTCCTCTGTTATTTTACCGGGAAGACATTGCTTGCAAGGTGAAATTTGATGTTAGATATATCGTCTTGTTGAGGAGTGTGCAGCCTTTAAAGGTTTACATTTACAGAAGATTTTGGCTTAGATTTGCCAACAGGTAAGAAGTTGTATCAACTGTGTGTGTCAACAGGTAATGTGAAGCTACGGCCTGTCGTTCTAAATGTGTGTGAACTATTTAAAAGTTCAGTGCAACTTGAATCTCCCACAGATGCACAATTTTTAAAACTTTGATGGTTTGTTCGCGCTATGACATTTTTAAAATCTGCTCCGTTATAACTTTGTATAAATGCTAATCAAACCAAGACATACAATTAAGTTTCACAGCGTTCATTTCTTTCTATAGTGCAACACAGGGACGTGCACAGGCCCTCGAGAGAGAGGGGCAAACTTTTTTCTGGGGAACTTTTTTTTGGTAATTTAACCTTATTTTACCCCTATTTTGTGGGACTTTAACCATTTCTGCCCCTCTTTGCACCACTTTCTTAGCCGTTATTGTCCTTTTTTTGCATTTTTTAGGCTGTTTTACACCACCAGTCCACCGAAAAAGGGCACTTTTTTCAGAAAAAAGGGGCACTTTGCCACGAGGGCAGGGGCTAGACCCCGCCCCATGGGAAACGTGTTGTATCTGTTTGTGTATGTCTGTCTGTAGCTGGTAGATAACTTTTTCTTGTGTCAGAAGTTTAAGAGTGGATTAGGATTCGTATCTAAGGCTGCGTTATCTATGTACTTGGCTTTTGCATAATACTTAACTTGTGCTACGCCCTGACATGAGCATCGTAGCATTAAAAGTAATAAGGTCAGTCAAATGTTACTTACCTGTAATTTCTAAGGCTTGGCCAATACCGGCATCGGCTAACTGTTTTGGTAAAATATCGGTTTTTGCGATATTTCCGCCAAAAACTGACTGTTTTTGAAGTTCCCAATACATCATTCGAACCGTTTTTTGAGAGCTTTCCAATGGTGCTAATTTCAGAATGATCGCTTCAGTCGTTCTCAAATTATTTAACAAAAACCAAACATAGGTTCCTAAAAACACACTTTACTGCAAAAAGCTTGCCCATAGAGCTTTGAGATAAATTTTGTTTCTGAATATGGAAAAAAATATTAACTTTACGGCAAGTAATGCATTGAAGAATCGGTATCGGTGAAGAAGCACCAGACCGTATCGTATCGGATTGGATCGGTGAAAGTTGGTATCGACTGAGCCTTAGTAATTTCATATTGAAAATGAGATTTTTGCTCTATAAAAACATTAACAAATAAGTGCAAATAAGTACAATGTGAACAGTTTTATACCGCTATTGGTTTTAAGTAGAAGAGATTTTTTTTGTGTGAAAACTTGGCCTAAAAAACACAAAGAACTTGTTTTCAACATTTAGGCCTTTCGCATCGTTGAGCACACTGTTAAGCACACTGTTCAGTGGATGGTATAGCAACTTCAGTCTTAATACATATCGCAAGGTTTGTGAGGGGTACTCGGTAACCCAAATAAAGTGAGCAAACACAGCAGAGTGGTCAGATAGTTAGTACCAAGCCAACCGGACGCCATACTGAATCCTACAATGACACAGTAACTTGCATATGGGACGTAATTGAAATAGTCCAGACGTCGTATGATGTTGCGAACAAGATGTGAAATGTAAATGTCGTTATCCCACTTCTATGTTGTACTTCTTTGCACTTTTTTAAGATCATCCATTATTTCGTGCAATATTTACTTGTGTATGAGGTGTAGCGCCGTTAAGTAATTGCGTCGTTTTAATTTTTCATTTAGCCCTTTCTCTTTAGATCATTTTGATGAATATGAAAAGCACTTCACTGTAATGAATTACTCTAATGCAGATCGACTGCATCAGGTAAAAATATTTCTTAAAGCTTAATTATACCTCTTCTAAAGGAGCATCTTTTTGTTCATGAACAAATCCTATTCGTAAACAATTCCTTTTCTTGTAGATGTTCTGTCACGACTTTATAAAGTATTTTGAGGAGCAATACCCTGAGTACAAATACCAAGCAATAGAGGTATGTACAGTCTACATTGACTTTCAGGAGATATAAAATGAGAACTAGTTCAGTCATGTTACCTTTTTTTTGCATGAATTCCAAAAGATTAGGGATGCATAACTGCAAATAATAGCCTTTTGAAGCTTAAAATAGAGTTGGGCATTTTATTTGCCAGTAGTCCTACTGTTGCTACCTCATCACCTCCATAATTTATGAGCTGTCGTAGTTAATGCAGAAACGTCAACTAAGTATGTACAAAATAAAACTTGTTAATGATTCCTCCTAAATTCGTCGTTATCAATGAATTTAACGAAAATCTTGTACAGAGAATGGCTGAACTAAAAATTGATTTGCTGTGTTAGACCGTCAACGCCGTGATTTAACAGGCATCTTAGTTTGTGAGACACATTTGGGATGCCAACACTTGACCAGTTATTTCTAAAAAGGAGAAGGCCCGATCTTAAAAGCCCAATGCAATGCACAAAGTTTGTGAGGGGTCGCACGGACCGCAAACAAACGGAGCAACCGCATCCAAGTGATCAAGATTCCCGGCTCCCCAACCCAGGGGACGCAAATTCAAATTCAGCCTATAACCAATCCAGGACTTAAAAAAATTCACTGTGCTTACAATTGGCCGTGTGCTTTTGAAGGCTAACTGTGTGTTCTTACGCCAAGTTTTCGTCAGTTGAAGTCTGATAACAATACTCCGTAAAAACCGAGCAAATAATCAAAATTGAAGACTTAGTTGGCAGCTTGATTTGCTAGCAGCTCTTTTCCTCTCAGCCCATCACCACCATTATTTAAAATTAATTCTCAGTTAATTTAGGAACGTCAGCTAAATCTTCCACCATTTGAAAAGTGAGCAACAATACTTTTTTACCTAAATTATTGAACGTTAGTTAACGTTAATGTAATAATATAAAAAAAAGATTTAATTCATCAGTTAATTTAATTTGTAAATAAAATGTATTAAACAAATAAAATTTGGTCGAATGAGGTTTCTTACTTCCTGCAAATACTTACCTTCAGTAATATTGCTAAAACCACCTTTTTACGCTATTTACTGCTCGCTTATGAACTAAAAAACCTATTTTTTATGTTCACCCTAAACTTTTCTCCACCACCGCCAGGTGGCGCTGCACGTCACCACCGACGCCAGCGCCCCCACCAGGCCAACCCCATCACTTTTTCGAGCACTCCATCCTGGATGGTTGTGCGAGTTTTTACTGCGTGCTTCGTGTGTGAATTCAAGAAAGTTGAACTATTGTGACGGGACTACGATGTCTAAAAGTGAATGTGCTGCTAGGTGTAAAGCATATTTGAAGAAACGATCGTGCAAGGCGTGCAAGCACCCGAAATTATCGCGGGATTTCCATCCGTTGTGTCGAAGTTGTCGGCCGTGTGATTTTCAAAGCAAAGTGTGCGACCTCTGCGACCTTCATCATCCTAGCACGATTCAGTCTGTTTTGTTTACGTGGAAGTAATCCGATCAACGGAAAGTTCAGCGGGAGAAGGAAGCTTTGCGAAACGTGTCCGTGGCAGATAGGCTTAAAATCATGAGTCAGGATTTGGAAATGCCGGCGGTTTTTTTGGACCAACAAATCGTTGACAACGCCACAATGGCGGCCGGTGTTGGCCACGTGTTACCAAATGACTTGCTTTCTCCCGCGTTACTTCCTGTCGGAAACCGGGAAAGGGATTCCAGTGTTTTGGATGAACGTTTAGGTGAGTTGGAAACCGATCGTGCCGATGGGCCGGCCGTTGCCGATGACAGGATTATCGAGATCAAGGCGGCGACAGCGGGGAGTGTTTTCGACGCGAAAGCCACGGAGATGGAGGGCCGTTTGTTGGCAGGATTCGACGCTAAACTAGGCAAGTTTTTTTGCGGATGTGTTGCACCAGTTCGGCCCGCCTTTACCGACGCTCCGGAAACCGGATAGTTTGGAATTACGAAAATCTTTCGACGCCACCGCTCGCAAGGGACAATCCGGCCAGCCGCCATTTTGTGACGTAGCGACGGTGTCGCCGGCGACCAAGCGGTGTACAGCCTGATCCAGTAGAACCACGGAGGTGAAAAGCAAGTCGAAAGTGGTAAGCGTGAGTAGAGACAGTAGGAAGCGCAAGTTGACTGCTCACAGTGGAGGCAACAGTGCTCCTTCTTTATCGGCGATGGAAAAATTTTCGGCGCTGGTGGGGCAGATGAGTGCCATGTTTGAGGGGGGGTTTTTACCCAGCCCTGCGCGGTCGCCAGCGGCGACGCGCGCAGCACCATCGGCGACACTAAGCAGCCAAGAGGTAGCTGCTATGACACTGCCGCAGCGGGACACATTGTCGCCATTCTGTGGTCAGTTGTCACACGAGGAATGTATAGTGTCGCCAGATGAATTGGCATGGGGAACACTGACGCAGCGGGACATATCGTCGCCGTTCTGCAGTCAATTGTCCCGCGATGATCGTATAGGGCATGGAAATTTGGCCAATGGGGCACTGGCGCAGCGGGACACATTGTCGCCGTTCTGTCGCTAGTTGTCCCCGCATAAGAAGGTTTTGTCGCCAGGGGCGGCTGTCCTGTCGCCAGTTAGAGAGGCTGGCTGTCCGCTGCCTAGGCAGAGGCCTGCGTCGCCGGATAGCGGGCTTGTCGCCAAGCGTGTCGCCCGGCAGGACAGGGATGAGGATGAAGAGGAAGGCACCGTGCAAGACCCGTTTAACGAAGGACCGGATTACCTCCCTTGGGAGGACTTCGCCGCCATTACTTTTAAACACTTGCAGGCTACTCGGTTCTTTAAGGAGTGTCCGGTGCGGCCGGTGAATTTGGACGATCCGCCAATGGGAACTCCAGGGCGGAACCCGCGCACCTGCCGCAATCGGCGGTACTTTTTCGGCAACTCCTGAACACGGAGGCCTTCACCCGCAAGGATTATGATGCGAGCTCTATTGGTCAACCACTCCCCCCACCCCCCACGACTCTAATAAAGCTAGGTGGTTTTTCCGGTCGTCGGGACCTGGTACCCCGAGCAAAAGGCGGTACCGGACGTATGCGGCGGCGGAGTACGTAACCGAAGCTTGTTTTGCGGAATTGCATTCCGCTGAAGGCCTTCCGCTGAAGGCCCCCCCGCAAGTGACCATCCCGTCCGGCCAGTTTGAAGAGGACGACGTGATGCTGCGAGCTAGTATCCAAACGAGTTCGCAGGCGGAGCTGGTGTACTCGGCCTCTACTTCCGCACTGAAAGCCACGGCCTTGGTGAACCCGGAGCTCCGCGACAACACCACTATCCGGGAGTGCATGCACCTCCTCAGGCAGGCGTCCTCTTTCCACCAGGATAGCCTGACCCGGCAGTGTCGCTTGGCGATGAACAATGTGTTTCGGCGTCGCGATGCGCACCTCGATGCGGCGGCGGGTCTCCCTGTTGACACGGCGGGTAGGTTACGTCTTTTGCCCATCCACTCGTCTGCTGAACTGTTCTCCGGGAAGCTGCTGGAATGGACCCCGGACTTCAAGGAGAAAGTGAAGGCCCCTCCGGCACCGCACGGATTGGGGCGTGGTGCCCAACGAGGAAGAGGCATGTATCTGCCCTGGAACGACCCGTACGGGAAGCACGAGGACGGAGGTAGGCCCGCTGATGCCGTTTCTAGTGGGCCCCCCTTTCTGGGCCGCACCACCTCCCTGCCACGCGGGAGGGGCCGTGGTGCACTGCGTGAGCGAGCCGCTTCTAGGAGGAAACTGCGGCACCCCCTCCGCAGGTTTTGACTGGCAATGGTTGGGAAGCCCCCCCATTCACCGTCAGGTGGGGGGCAGGTTGTCCAGGCATGTCGAGGCGTGGAGCGCCATCACCACGGATACGCTCGTTCTGGAGAGTCTGCGAGAAGGGTATCTTCCGCCGTTTGTTTCTCTTCCGAGGCTTACTGCCTCCCGGCCAGACTGGCTGGTGTCCGGTTCCTCAACCCCCGAGCTTCTAATCGAAGTGGCATCCCTCGTGGGGAAGCGGGCCCTGGAGCGTGCGCCGGACTCGCCCGGGTTCTGGAGCCCCGCCAGAGTGATCTTGAAGAAAGGCGGCGGGTCGCGGGTCATCTTCAACCTGCATCGCCTCAACGCCCACCTGATCAAGGAGCATTTCCAGATGGAGTCAGTGGACTCGATTCGCGATACCCTGCGGAGCAACGAGATGACCGTCTCGATCGATCTTCAGGACGCCTATCTCCACATTCCCCTGCATCCTTCGGTCAGGCACCTGTTCCGTCTAGTTGCGGGGAAGGTCTCCTACCAGTTCACAGCCATCCCGTTCGGGTTCGCAACGGCACCTTTCCTCTTCACGAGGGTGATGAAGCCCGTCATTGGACACCTGCACATCTACGGGATCAAGGCTCATGTTTATTTAGACGACTGGTTGCTGCGCCATGTGTCCCGCGAGGTGTTATGTCAGCATCTGGATCTAACCCTTTTGCTGTTCGCCCACTTGGGCCTGTGAGTCAACGTGTCGAAGTCCCGTTTCACGCCAGCAGTGGACTTCGTGTTTCTGGGCGCAGCGTTCAGCACCTCGACTTTCACTGTCAAGCCTTCAGTGGACAGGATCGTGAAGACCCGGGAAGCGGTCCTGGATTTTCTTCGGAGGGACACGGCGTCGGCCCTAGAGCTTGCTTCCTTGATCGGCACCATCGACTCGAACGCGAGGTTGGTTCCGATGGGCCAGTGGCGCGCCAAGCCGATTCAGTGGTTCCGGAACGAGGCGTGGTGGCCCCGGACCAGTTGGGGGAACAGGGTGCCGCTGCTCAATCTACCTGTGGACAGCCTTCTGTGGTGGACGGTGGAAGAGAATTTGGCGGCGGGGGTTCCCTGCAGGAACCAATGCCTTCGCTTCTGTTGTTTACAGATGCTTCAACCACGGGCTGGGGTGCCCACCTCGCAGATGAGATGACTTCGGGGGCTTGGACGTCGCAGGAAGCCAGATTTCATATCAACGTGTTGGAGCTTCGGGCCGTCAGTAATGCTGTCGAGACGTGGGGAGAGCGGCTTCGTGGATGCACGGTTGGCTTGATGACCGACAACACCACCGCTGTGGCTTACATCAGGAGGGGCGGTGGGACTCGCTTTCGATCCCTGATGGGGGAGACCTCGTCCCTGTTCGAGACCTGCCTTCGCTACGAAGTTCGCCTCTTCCCTCGCCACATTGCAGGTGCCTTGAATGTTTGGGCCGACGAACTCTCCAGGGGGACTCTCGTTCCGGCCACAGAGTGGAGGTTGGACCCGTCGGTGTGCCACATGCTGTTTCGAATCTGGGGAGAACCAACCCTGGATCTGTTCGCCACGAGGCACAACAACCAACTCCTGTGCTTCGTTTCCCCGTTTCCCGACGATCTGGCGTGGGCAACGGATGCACTGTGTCTGGACTGGAGGGGTTTGAGCGCCTACCTGTTCCCTCTGTTTCGGAGGCTGCAGCAGTCGTTGAACAAGATTCGGTGGTCACGCGGTGGTTTCGTTCTCGTTGCACCCTGGTGGCCAGCAGCTCCCTGGTTCACAGATCTGTGGAAATTGAGCAAGGCTCCGCCGAGGCTGTTACCCATCACGGCCTGCTTCTTCACTCAACACCGGGGCGCGACGTTCCATCCGAACCCTGCCATCCTACATCTTCACGGGTGGCTGCTTTAACGGATCATCTGAAGCTTCGAGGTTATTCCTCTGCTGTGGCGGAGAGGTTGCTGGGGTGCATTCGGGGTTCCTCCCAGAAGAACTACGACGTTAAGTGGCAAAAGTGGGTGGCTTGGTGCGGTGCGAATGCCTGCGACCCCTGTGGTCCTTCGGTGGCCGCCCTCACCAGTTTCTTTGAAGCCCTGTTTCGGAGAGGCCTCTTCCCCAGCACCATCAAAGGATACAGATCTGCCATCAATTCGGTCCTGACGTGTACCTTCGAGTCTGGGGATGTGTCCAACGCCTTCCTCACAAAGCTGATGACGGCCTTCGAGATCGCCAGGCCCAAACAAGTTAGGTTGTTTCCCCGTTGGAACCTACCATTGGTGCTGCAGAATCTGATGGGGCCGCCATATGAACCTGCAAGGACGTCATCCCTGCTCTGTGTATCTCAAAAGACGGTGTTTCTGGTGGTTCTGGCGTCCGCTTCCCGGCAGGGTGAGTTGGCTGCGTTCTCCCGGGACGGGGCACATGTGCGGTTTGCTGCGAATTGGTTTGAGGTGTCGCTGACGTTTCCTGCCCGATTCCGGGCTAAGAACTGTAAGCCTGGTGTCACGCCATGGCCTGTGTCCATCAAGGCCTTGGAGAGGCTGTTCCCCTTAGGGGACGACGAACAACTCCAATGTCCGGTGCGGGCGCTTCGCTTCTACATTGATACTACGGATAAGTTGCTCCTGCAGATCCGCGATGGGACGGACGGGGTGCGCCCCACTCCCCTGTTTCTGGATGTCGATCCCGCTTCGGGTAAGGTGTGTGATCGCGGCCTTACGCCATTTAAAATGGGTAAGTGGATTTGTGCGGTGGTCAGGCGGGCGTATGAGACAGGCCAGCAGCATGTTGATTTGCCTCCTGATGTTAGGGCACATGAGTTGCGAGCCTTGGCGGCCTCGTGGGCCTATGGGTGCGGGACGCCGCTGGACGAAGTCGTCGCAGCGTTCTCCTGGCGCCACCGGACCACGTTTGTGAACATTATTTGCGGGATACGAGTGGTCTGGAAGGTGGGAATGTTGTACGTGGCCATGTGGTTGCGGGCCAGTCCTTCCAAGAGTGAAGCCTGGGGCGGTGTGACTGTTTCTGTGTGTTGACTCTGGCTGTGCTCCGTTACGGGAATTCTAGTGGAGCTGGCCGGTTGTGGATTTTTTGTGCCTCATTCCTGAGGGAGATTCTCGCGGATGAGGTGGAGGTGCTGCCAGGCGATGTGCTGCATCACCCAGCCGTTGGTTCGGAACCGTGGACCATGGACCACTCACGCTGACTAATGGGCGTCGCTGAACCCTGGTGTAGGTGAGTTGGTTTTGGATGGCTCTTGTCTGTTTTGTGTTTAGGTAAGTGTGTTTTGTGGATATGTTCTTCTGGGTTCATTGTTGGGGTGGTGATTCCCGCCTCCTGTCTGACGAATTCAGCAATATTACTGAAGGTAAGTATTTGCAGGAAGTAAGAAACGAAAATTATAACTAGTGAAAATTAGTTTTTACTTACCTAAAATACTTACCTTTAGTAAGGACCCGCCCGCCTCCCCGCAATCACTGAACCAGAGTGTTCCTGAAAAAGTGATGGAGTTGGCCTGGTGGGGGCGCTGGCGTCGGTGGTGACGTGCAGCGCCACCTGGCGGTGGTGGAGAAAAGTTTAGGGTGAACATAAAAGATAGGTTTTTTAGTTCATAAGCGAGCAGTAAATAGCGTAAAAAGGTGGTTTTAGCAATATTACTAAAGGTAAGTATTTTAGGTAAGTAAAAACTAATTTTCACTAGTTAAAATTTTTATTTTTACGATGTCTCATGCTGAAGAGTGTTTACGAAAAACATCCGAAATTAGTTTAACAATGTGTTGCAAACATGTCTCGGGAAGCTGAAAATAGGCCCTCAAATAAAATAAAATACTTCAGCTTCAGGCAGTTAATGAAAAGTTTGAACGTTTGGGTTTACATCGTCTGCTCTGCGATCTTAATTCAAAATATGACGCAACCGTGGCCTCCTTGAATTAGTAGGCTCGGCATTTCACTCTTCCATTAGTCTGCCTTATAGATTTCCTGTGACGATGTATAGGATGCAGAGATTAGGCGGCACCTACATGTTCATAAGGTCTTTTTTGTCAAGCATGTGGGACTGGATGGCCATCGATTCTAATCGTCTTAAGTGTCTCTTGCAGAATTTGAGGAAATCAGTGTGGTGGTGTTCTCCCTCTGGATCCTGCGATTTATTGTCATGTGGAGAACTGCGATGTCTTTAATTTCATCTTTGCTCCTTGTGGTTGCTTCTCCTTGTTTCTCACTCCCTATTTTGTCTCTCCAATGCAGACTGCATCGCAGTCCCCATATGGCACTTTGTACACTCCCTCTTGGGTGTTGCGGATGATGTGAAAGGCCTCATCTTCTTGCCCTGGGTGCTGGCCCCTTCCTTTTCTAGCTTTTCTCACATGGGACCCTGGGCTTGGAAGTGCCTTTCGGAGCAGTTCTTCCTTTATGCCTATATTATTTTTCAGGTAGCTATCGAATCCCTTTTTTTTTTCAAAACACTCATCAGACGCTCGCTGGTAATCCTCAAATACGTAATCCCCACCCAGGGTCTCGGTTGGGACAGTTTCTCATCTGTCTGTCTTTTTCCCTGGACTCTCCTGCTTCTCGTACGCTGCTTCTTTCATTAACTAGGTAACTAGTACTGGTGGATATTACAACTTGATGAAACGCCCTTATATCCTGTGGAGGTGCGTCTTGAGGAGATGGAGGTGGAGGAGACATTTAAGAGGATTATAATGGTTGGCCATCCAGGCGCCGTCTTATCCTTCATTGTATGAAGAGCTACGAGGCAGACTAATGGAAGATAGGAATACCGAGCCTGACAAATCTAAGAGTGCACGGTCGCATCAAATTTTGAGTCGAGATCGCAGAGCAGATATGTAAACCCAAGTGATCAAACTTATCATTAGCTGCCTGAAGAAGACTGTCGAGCGTGGAAATAACATTTGATCCCTGAAAGGACAGTCAAAAATTCTTCAGCTACAGTTACTGTATTAAACGAGAGCATTTTTTCATAGAGATCGTCATTGTGATATTGTAAACTCTCCTAGTATTTCGAATCCTCATCATATTTTTAACATTACTCCACAGAAAAGACAAAATAAATATCAATATTTTTCAAAAAAAATATTAGTGTGCACTTATACGGGCACAAGTTTTTACCTTCTTAATAACAATATGCTGGGAGCTCTACCTGTCGT
>JAHWFP010268312.1:0-14076 GCA_023313725.1 Lithobius niger | reverse complement strand
TTTGTGGAGTCCTAACTGCGTCCAGGAGCAGCCTACTTTTACCATAGGGAATCCTTATCTCTCCAACTCAGGAAGAAACTGCCTTTGAACCAGTTCACAGTAAGCTAAGACCAAAAGGGTGCTCTCCAATCGTTGGTCGCAACGTCACAATGTTGGCTATGATTGACCACCTCACACGCCAGACCTAAACCATGTCGCTTCTTACTCCGGGGCTTTTTGAAGGATAAGGTTTTCCAACAACGAGTAACGTCACTGGATACTTTACAGTAGTGCAGTCGCTCAGTCCTGAATGAAGTGGGTATCAGTGTTTGTGAAAGGGCTGTGTAAAATTGTACACTTCATCTTCGAAGCATTATACAATTGCAGGGCGGACTCATGGAACATATTGTCAGAATGTAAAAAAAAAGAATGTAAAAAAACTTTAAATGATTGGCTGCAACCTTGTTATTGTAGAAATGTTGTAATTATAATGGTTTTTGAGATATGATTTTTTTAAGTCAGTTTTTTTTAAGTGGCTACCCTGTACATTTAAATACTAGTTTTTCTAGGGTGCTATCTATATGCGGCTAACAAACTCAAGAGCGAGCAAGGGCCTTAATTCAAACTATTCCACAAAGATCTAGATAGAGCTCCTCATGCACTTCTGATTGCAACACCTCTAGAACGATCAAACGGTGCCCACCAAAATAGGGCATTCTCATCGAGAGACGATTTGTGCCTACATTTAAAATAGGTTTTTAACCCTTCATTTTTAATCTTGTCCGGCCAACCGTCATTTGTATAGTGATAAACCGTTGCCATCAATTTATCTTTCAACATCGGATGTTTAAGTTTGTCGGCTAATATTAGAAGTTATTCTATGGTTACTACATTCAAAACTTTCCAGCCAGGTACTCATTTGGAAGTGGTTCATACGGCGATGGCATATGAGACAAGATATCCATAGTTAAGTTTAACTTGCCAGGGATGTGCTGGAGCTCGAAGTCATACCCATTGAACAATAGAGCCAACTGCTGAATATGTGCGGTGGCCATGGCTGGGATCAACACCTTGCTCTCGAGCACCCACTGTGGCCCCTTTTGATCAATTTGTAGTATAAACCTCCTCCCAAGCAAATACTGATGGTAGCGTTTTACCACAAAAACTATTGATAACGCCTCGCAGTTAAATTGGGCATAGCCTACTTCCGCTTTACTAAGCGCCCAAGAGACAAACCAATAAGCATATCTTTGCCATTTGCAAATGTATGCAAAATGCACGCTCCAACCCCTAGGGGACTCGCGTCACATACTAGCTTAATAAGCAATTTAGGATCATTGTGCGCCAGCACTTTAGAATCTAGAAACACAGGCTCAGCATTTTTAACTGCATCTGATCACTGTTTACTCCATTTCCAGGTGTTGTTTACAGACAATAATTTGTTTAATGAATCCAATATGTTTGCCAGATGAGCAACAAATCTGCCATATTGGTTCATGAAGCCTAAATACATCTTTAATTCTTGAATATTGGCTCAGGTGCAAGTTTAATTGCATCCAAAATTTCAGACAAGTTAGAAACTTCAGTTTTAGAAAAGAAGTTGACATACATTGATACTATGAGCATGGACCTTGGAACAAAAAGATTTCATGCCGAGAAACGTTGTAACAGGCAAAATTTAACCATTTAATAGCAAAATGTTCGAGAAGTTAGAAGTGGGAAAAAATTAATTTTTTTAACCAAAGCGTGATGGTTATATTAGTGGAGCAACACTTAAGCAGTACCTCATTAGTTACGAGCAAACCTAACCGAACTAACACATCACAATATTGTAACTTACAGCCTAAAGATGTGATCGTTTGTTGTGAGTTCCTTGTGGGTTCTACCTACTGAATTGTTTTACACTGCTAGATTAATGCATCCTCTAACAAATCTGCACAAGATTCACCAAGCTACCAGATCATGGATGAAAAAGTTAAATCGTACTTGAAAGCTCAAATTCGATTTAAGATTTGTATCACTTGATTTGGCAGCTTGGTGAATCTTGGACATTGAGTCCTAGTTTGGTACCCCTCTGCCCTGTAGCTTGATGAAAAGCACAGGGCACCAATTAACTCTCATACGCTTTACTCACATCAAGAAGGCACACGTTACACTAGACTATTTTGAGAGCGATAGTGTCATACAGTCTCTTTCAGCATATGAACTGCTTGCTGTTGCTATGCTTTGGCTTGAACCCACACTGGTGGTGACACGTCTCCATGAACTACTTCAGCCTGGAGATCATGATGTTCTCCAGCACTAAGGAAAGGATGATTGCCAGGGCCATCAGATTACCCGTCCGATTCTTAACAACAGGTAGATCAGAACGTCCATACCAACCTTGGTAAGCCAGGAGTGCAAACACAAGAGTTAACCCATGTGGCCAGCATATCGTGCATCCCATTCCAGGCATACCTAATGTGCTCACGTTTCAAGCCTTCAGAACCATTATGCCTTCCCCGGTCCGAATTTACTAGATGCCTCTGTAACTTCTCTCAAAGAGAAGATTTGAAAATGTCAGTACCATATAGCCTAGTTGACTAACAGATTATCATGTAAAAGTTTTTTTTATTTTTAAAAGACTCTGATAACGGCTACTTGTGGAAGAGCCAAATACAGAGTGATACCACAAGTGACACATAAAAAATCAAACTACAATTATACGAATATCATTGTAATTAAAATTATCAATGAGCGTATTATTCAAAATTCTCGAGTAACATATTATGCATTAGTCTAGCCGTGTAAAACGATTCAGTCGGTAGAACCCACAATGAACGATCATGTCTTTAGGATCTAACTTTAAGTAATTTATTCAGAGCTGCCTATTTTGTTTCATCCGTAGCATCAACGTCAGTAAGAGGGCAGTTCACTGTTAAAACCTAAATGTAATGGCTTTTATAGCCGTAATTTGTATGTTTGTCTTACACCTAAGTAAGGATACAGATGAAGTAGCATAATCAGAGGAAAGTTAGTTTTAAGTCATGTGATCTCTTTCACAGAACTGCACTGCGAAAATGATGTTATTTGACTTGCTGAATGTGCAAGCGAATGGTATAAATGTGCAATAACGACGCAATCACAATTAAGTATACAACATGTATATATGAGCGTTTTCAGACGTTTACCGACTACGTATTGAATTAAGTGGCTTAAATTTCTTACGTGCTTTGGTTCTCTATCAAAACAAAACATATCTATCAAATAACGTAAATGATTTTAATAAAATTGTATTAAGACAATTAGAATTGTCTGGTTCAGATAAGCTGGATGAAATGTTTAAAATTTCTAAATGTTCATCATTTTATTTGACTCATACATGTTCTAATTATTTTTATTTAGGGTATTGGGGTTGCGCATGCACACGGGTTATAGAATTGTATGCTCTACAAACTGTCCTCACTTTTGGCTAAACGTGTGAAGGCTAGCTTTAAAACGTCCTCTCCATGTTGCTTTCAGAAACTTTCATCAGTGCTAGTACAAACCATATTTCTTCTTAAGTCCAAAAGGCAACGTAAATAGGTTTGCATCTGTATTTAGCCATATTTCTTCTAATTATGACATTATATTCCAGTATGTATCTTTCTTCCAACTCTGGGTGGTGCCTGCATGGAATTCCCTGACAGAGGAAGTAGTATTCACGACTACTTATGGCTATTAAAAACGTTATTTGAAACTGTTGCCCCGCTTCCAGTTTCTCCAACATGGCTTTTGAATTTGATCGCGGACACGTTTCATTGCCAGTTGGGTCTATGACATTCCACGCACTTTTCTTTTTTTCTGTTTCTTTCTATTTTAAATTTTTTATTTCTGTGCTTAGTGTTAGTGATTTCTCCAACCCTTCCAATCACCTACCACCATAAGTGGTTAACATTTATTTATTATTTATTATGTTTTTCTTTCAAACCAATCGTGAAAGCTTGAGTTTTATTTACATTAAATGACATGAATGAGGCGTTTTTAGAAATCCCCCCCCCCCCCCGAAACCCCCATGATGTAAGTGTTTACAAGGTTTTGAAGCTATTATTAGTACCTGCAGTACCAGTAGAAGCAGTTTCCTGAATATTACTACATAAGAATATTTTTTCACAAATACTTTCTAGACAAGCCTTGCCTCCTGTTTCTTGGTGGCTTCCAAGTTTTAGGTGCTGCCTATGTTATGAATATGGGCGTACAAGAAAACAATACTTTCATCTTACTTATTGTAGGAGACCCGGCTTAAGATGGGTGTAAGCAACATCGGTGTTTTATCGAACATATTTAACCAACGTGTCTTTTCGTTAAAAACAAGGCAGGTTTTCCTTACAACTCATGGAAACTTGTTAGTGTGGAGTGCAACTTACTGAATTTTGCCACAGGAAATCATCTGCAGCAAGCCTCAATAAGCACACGGAAAGAACTTTTTTTTTGAAGGGATGGAGGTCACATTATTTTTTGCTCTTGAGTGAGAGTGGGTCAAGATTTTTACATGGTCTAGAAGACGGGGGGGGGGGGGGGAGGTCGTCAAAGATTTGGTGGTCACATTTTTATTTCCTCCGCCTCCCCCCTCGGGCCATAAATAATTGCCGGTCGCTTACAGGGAAGAAGTCAAAAACGACCAGACAAGTCTTATTTAGTGAATTGTGCAGCTAGTAACAAGGGAGCTAACCTCTTTTATCAACTCATATGCATCGTGTGATTAGGTTGTAGAGACTCAAGTGCCACCTGCAACAGTGGTTATCATCACTTGTATTCTCTAGAGGTAACGTAGGTGTGTCACTAGTAATGGTCCCACATATACTACGCTTTTATCACCCAGTTTCGAGGATCTCAGTACTATATAACAATTCAACAAGCTTGATACCTTCATCCCAGGGCTGGAGTACTGAGATCGACAAAGGGCCAGCACGCGCACAACAAAGAACGAATCGTGCTGACGTTCTTTTGCTCAGAAAGCTTGACAATGCAACTGTGCGTGCAACAATGTTTACACAAAAATCTAATGCCGATATTCCCCTTCAGTGAACAAGGACGAGGTTGCAATAACAATGACAGTGAATGTGCTTTTCAATTGTTACGGGACTGGGTGATAAACAGGTTATTACCCGCTTTCTTCGTACTGAGCTCAACAATGGCTCGGCCCCTGCGGGGCCTCGACATTGTTAATCTCAGTACTCGGAAAACGGGTAATAACCTATACATCCCCATAAGGCGTGGATTACTACTTAATAAAAAGTAGTGAGATAAAAAGCACTTTACTCAGTAAATAGAAGAAACAGTAAACCATACAGTTCAAGTAAAAATACAATTCAAGCAATTTCGTCTCCAAGGACGGAGTCGTTTTTAAGTGAGGTAAGCTAAACTACAGCAGCGAAGTTTAAACCATGCTGCTGAAGTAGCACAGGTCAAATTTAACAAGCCTTACAGTTCTTAGAGATGTAAGGTACCATAATAAAACCAAATATACATGCTAAAATAAAAAAAAAATGCCAACACAAATCAAACGAATGTTCTAAAATTAACAAAGATGCATCAAGCTTGAAGATCAAGTGAGAAGAAAGGAGCAGGGTTCACGCTTACATAATGAGTCCTTGCAATTTTATTGGTGGAAAAGTGATGTCAGCAATGTTGCATCATTTAATGTAATCTTGCTGGTAATTGGTGAGTGGGAACATGTGATTGCCAACAGGGGTTTTTGTTAAATGGATTCAAAGATTTTCCAAGTTTTCTCGAGTATTTGTATTAGGAATTTGATATCCTATTTTAGTTTGAGGAATATCATTTTTTTTCTTCAGTTTTTAGAAAAAGGTTGCGTCAGTGAATTTTCATGATTTATTGGTTTAAAGTTGGATTTATGGGAGCTAAGGCGTTTACCGATTTCCTGCATACTCTGGCCTATACATGTGGTTGTGTACGAAGGGTGGGTGCATGGTATGCTATAAATAGCATTGTTTTTTTGTAGATTTGGTTTGAACATTGAAGTATTGCTACTAGGAGGGGTGGGGTTGAAGTTGGCTATGGAGTACCCGACTAATTGTTGTTAGTTTCTAAGAAGGGGTTCAGTTATACCTTTAATGTATGGGGTAATAACTTAGTTGGCTTTTCTTTTTGGGTTTTTTAGTGTGGGAGAGCTGCTCAAAGTTATTATATTTACAAATGGGAAGGAGTGGAAAACCGTTACTGAAGAATTTATGAAATATACACTTCTATTCTTCTATTACGGCCAGTTTCTTAGGGGATATGGACGTAAACCCTACGTAGTTCTTTTTTTTTAAACCAGCAATAGGTAGATATGGTTGGTGAGGATACATGATTAACAATTCCGGGTATACGAGTAGGTATACGAAAATGTACAGTTTCGACATGATGGAATTCGTGAAACCACCAATACCTAGAAAAGCAATCTGGTTATTTTCAACTTCCTCCATTGTAAACTGCAGGGAGGGGTGATAGCTATTTAAGAATTTTAGAATATTTTTACAATATTTTGAAAT
The DNA here is from genome assembly GCA_023313725.1 of Lithobius niger. Taxonomy (NCBI): domain Eukaryota; kingdom Metazoa; phylum Arthropoda; class Chilopoda; order Lithobiomorpha; family Lithobiidae; genus Lithobius; species Lithobius niger. Next base: position 7,582 of record JAHWFP010268312.1, on the reverse strand, counting down.
CTTCAATAAAATTTTAGAATCTCGTAAAGATAGTCTACAATTGTAACCTTGTGACAATAAATTTTGCTTCTTAAATATTGCAAATTTAATGGCTTAATACCGAACTTTTTTCCCTGTCCTACTTTTAAATTAAGAAACCCCCAGGACATCTTAAGAAGCCGAATCAGCTAATTTGCTTTTTATTCAAGTTGTCTTCACTTAGCACTACATAGAATTAGAATACCTTAATAAAATAACACCTGGTTTAAAGAAGTCTAAAGTCGCATTCATCAGCATCTACTTACACCCTTCTGATTATTAAAAAAAAATGTTTGTAGAATTTGTAATTCAACAATACTGAAAGCACTTTCACTAGACTGCAAAATAAATGTAATTCTCTTCTCAGTCTAAAGAGAGACAAATTCATTTTTAACAACAGCACAGGTGTAGAAATAAACCTTCTGCGGTGAGCAAATTTTGTAATTTTTCCAGTTTGAATTTAATAATTGAGGATTCGCAATGTTAATTCTCTTGGGAATTTACATTAAAAAAAAATATTTTTTATTTTCAGTGTTGCACTGATGATAACGAATTCAACTGACAAACATTTTAGTATTTTTAAGAATTGGTATTTATAGTTCGTGTGACGTATGGAGCCTGACTGCCAATTAAAAATTTTTGAATATAATAGCAGTAAGTGTAAACTTTAATAGTATCAATCTGCGTGCATCTTCTACGTCTATATGAAAATTAAAATGTAATAGTGTAACACACATCAAGGGATATATTAAGTGTTGATCAATTTCAAATAAACTGCTTCAAAAATGTTAAAGTTTTTCATTAGTTTATTTATTATCAAATTTCTTGCCTGTAAAGTAACTCCAATAAATTATGTTAAAGATAGCAAACACGACAGGGAAAGTAAATCTTGCATAGAAGTCTAAAGAGGAAAACTTAATACGGTTATTTCTGACTTCTTCTGGATCACAAGGAACTTCTTCTGAGGAAATGCCAACTGGATTTTGACTCTGAAAGGGAATTAGATCTTTCTGTGAGAAATAAACATGATTATCGACTATCTACTTTAAGGATTTTCATCTGTACATTTCAGTAAAGACACCTTTCTTATATGGTGCTCCATACAAAAAGAAAAAATTGTAAAAGCAGTTTGTGTCTCAGAACATGTATAAAGCAGCATTTTATACATTAGAATTAGATTTTAACCATTACATTTACATTTTTAATACCATTTTTTTGCCACAAGAGCATGTTAATCAACTTTCTCAACCAAGAGGGTTCTAGAAAGGGAACAGCAGCCATTTTTAACGCGTTTTGAAAGTAATAAAATTGCCGAAATGTCAGATTAACTGCTGTCAGTGATTGGAAAAATATATGAAAATTTGGAAAAATCACCCAGAGGCCATTTTTTGCCACTATTGTATGTTGTCAAGCAACTCTCCCAACTAAGGGGATTCAAGGAAGGAAATTGCAACCCTCTCTAACGCTATTGAAACTAAAAAAAATTGCCGAAGTACCAGAATAAGCACAGGTAGTGGTTGAAAAAGCACTTAAAATTTGGAAAAATTAACTAGTGACCATTTCTGGCCACTAGTGTTTGTTGTCAAGCAACTCTCCCAACTAATGGGATTCAAGGAAGGGAATTGCAGCCTTCTGTAAAGCTATTGAAACTAGAAAAAATTACCGACATATTCGAATAACTGCAGGTAGTGATTGGAAAAATATATATGAAAATATGGAGGAAAAAACTCACCAAGTGGCCCATTAAAGGTTACAAAGAGTAACATTCAGATCTGCTCTTAGTCTACGATATTGATTCTAAAGTGCTGACTATTGGATATTGACTTGTTATTTCATATGTCATGTTAATTTTTGCCTTTAGGATTCAGATGTTTATTGTGCTGTCTATTATTTCTTCATAACTTTTGTGGCTTTATATAGAAACCAGTGTTGATTTCTATATAAGGATTTTAAAGAAATTGTGGACAGGGAAAAATATCCGAACCCAAAAAGAAAAAATGTAACATCTGGAAAATAAATATTGAAACTGCCGCTAAGGTTCAGACTGTTGCTTCATATTGGTATCTGGGAGTATAAATTCATAACAAAAACAGAAATCGTAGAAGAACAAATGGTAATGCCCAGTTCTATGTTAATAGTTTATTCTTTTTACATTTAGGAACGTTTAAACTGTTGATTACCGAAAAAATGTAAAAACTTATTTATTCTTTAAAGAATACATTTATGCTGAGGATTAGGTTTTTTATCTTATTTATATAACTCAGGCCAGATGTAGGCCCACAGCACATCTTACAGGTAAGATACACGTATACTGGGTTATACGCTACAAGTTTAAACAACAAACAAAAACAACAGGAGTATGGGGGGGGGGGATGAGGCTTAATGGTGCGTCGACAGCTTGGTCATTAGCGCCAGCCTCAGTCACAGTGCAGGAGTATGGTAACACCACATTCATCTACATCAGATTTCCAAGCAAGACGTCGAGCCATAAATCGAGAGTGTGTGCCCGCTGGTGTCCAAAGTGGGTCACAGCCTGAACAAGCATGTTAGATATTGCCGGGATCCGCAAGCGGAATCCTGATAAGTGATTCCTCCTAAGGGCAGCAAAGGACGGGAGAATGTTTTGGGCCATAATCTGGCTAGCGCTACGCCACGGTGGTCTTCCATTAAGTCTTCAAGTAGCGTTGTTATAGCATACCTTTAGCTTGTCTATTGTAGCTTTTTTTTATTCAGTCCAAAGACAGCACGTGTACAGATTAGTGCAATGAGCCCGAAGCAACCGGTTCTAATACAAACCCACTAAAGCCACCAAACCTAGCTTTCAGGCTATTGCCAGTAACACACGCAGAGCGGCACAGTCGGTGAATATTCGAATCTTCCCGAAGGTCATCACTAAGGATCAGGCCCAGGATCTGGCACTCTTCACGCAGCTAATCGGCTCCTTAACAAGGAAGACTTTGAGCGGGGTGACATTTTTCCACCTATTTTCTTTCGATTTGTAACAAGGCACACAGATTTAATAGGGTTAAAAAGCAACTCAATATGCGTTGAAATCTCTTCACAAACGTCAAGCAATGCTTGTAGAGCCATAGCAGAAGGGCAAAGAATGGCAAGCTCACCTGCATAACAAATGTTGCTAATGCAAGTTCCACTAACATGGCAGCCAATGCCTTTTCCTGCCAGACATTGACTGATAGGGATACATGTAGACTCCAAACTAGGCAGGGGGAGGATAACAGATTGTCTTTTGCACTGTTACTGACATGAAAAGTCGAAGATATACTGCCATTCCACTGCACAAACATTTCTTGAAAAGTTTATCAATTGGAGAGCATTCGGATTGCTCAGTTTGGTACCTCTCTTGCCTGTGGCTTGGTGAAAAGCAACCACCAATTAACTCGATCATATGACTTACTCGCATCACGAAGGCACACATGCCCAGAGCTACCCTCAGAGAGATAGTGTCATAGTCTCTTTAAGCACATGAATTGCTTCCTCTGTGCTGTGCTTTGGCTTGAACCCAGACTGGTGGTGACACGTCTCCATGAACTACCTCAGGACGGAGATCATGAGGTTCTCCAGCACTAAGGAAAGGATGCTTGCTAGGGCAATTGGACGATAGTTGTTGCTGTCCATTAGGCTGCCTGTCTGATTCTTAACAACAGGTGAGATCACAACGTCCATAACAACCTTGTGAAGCCAGGAGTGCAGCACATAAGTGTTAAAGCCTATGGCCAGAACATCATGGATCCCATTACAGGCGTACCTAATGTGCTCACAAAACCAAATGTGCCTTCAGAACCATATGACTTCCCCAGTCCGAATTTACTCCATGCCTCTCTAACTTCTCTCAAAATGAAGATTTGAAAATGTCAGTACCGAATAACAGATTATCATGTGGAAGTTTTTATTTTTTATTTTTCAAAGACTCTGATGATGGTTACTTGTGGAAGAGCTAAATACAGAGTGATACCAAAAGTGACACACAAAAAATCAAACTACAATACAAATGTCATTGTAATTAAAATAAATGATGACCGCGTTATGCTTAATTCTTGAGTTATGTGCGATGCTAATACTAATAAGAAATAAATTAATACAGATGCAAACGAATTTCATCGGCTTTTGGACTTAAATGCCAGACTGCCATAGCTGAAATTAACCCTCGAACTTTAAGGCTGAAGCCCGCTAAGCCATATAAGACTGCCATAGTAATATGGCTGAATGGTAGGGGCTTTAACCTTTAATCTCAAAGGTCGAGAGTTCAATTGCCGTACGAGTACGAGTAATCTGACATTTAAGTCCAAATGGCAATGGAATAAGTTACATCGTTAATTTGTATCACTAATTGAGCCGATTTGTCATGTTTATTAACAAGAAACACAGAAATACGACAACATTAGCTGTACTTTTAAATTTACAGTGATCTGGCATTTAGTATGACATTGAAAGAATTTACAGAGATATCGCCATATCGATTTCATTGTGCAAACCGAGTATTGACATAATTCCACAATAAAAGTTTGCCATATTGCTGTTTTCTTTTATCCACAAAAGTTAAAGCAAACAACACACCATGTCAATATTAAGAATAAGGAGCTAGATTTTCACTGGCGTACGCACATTTCTTTACGAATATTGAACTATATTCGCAAGCATTAACAAACTCACCTTAACAACACGGACTTTAACAGTTTTGGGCACTACTTTCAAGTTTTTCGGGCTACGGAAAAAATAATTAGCCATGGCAAATTCAATAAGAGCCAAGAAAACCATACATATGCAGGCGAACATCCAAATATCCAAAGCTTTGACTGTCGAAACTGGTGGGAGATCTCGTTGGGCCACGTTGAACTGAGTAGCCAAAGTGAGAAGAGTGGTGAGTCCAAGGGCAACTCTTGGACCGGCTATTTCCGGGTCGAGCCAGAAGGAAATCCATGAAAGAATCACTATGAGCATGCTGGGAATGAAGATTAACATAATGTGGTGAGCATATTCACGCTGCAAACGGAATACGAACTCAACACACTCTCCGTAAGGATCACCTGAAAAGGATTCAGTAATGTCAAAACAAGGCCTGGAAAAATGTCTACTGTCTCGTTTTTTTTCATTAAAGTATAATAAAATAAAGTCTCCAAGAGTAATATGCTCTTTCTACAGACAGACGTTTGCTAGGATTCATCTCATTGTTCAAGTTCTATATCCCAGTCTATTTATTTTGTTAGACTTTATTTGAGGCATGTTGTGTAAAGTAAGAATCTTATTTTGTGAGTTTTTTTCCTGCAGTTAGTCAGCCATACACTTGAGTTTGAAATAACCCACAGCCAAAACTTTTGACTTTACCGAAACTTTCCTAAATGAAGTTTCCTAAATTATGCACTGCAAGAAAATTTAAAAGAACAGCTCAAAATACATTTGGCGAAATTAAACCTGCCTTTAAGATTACCTTTTCTAATCCGTTTGCATAAAGATTAGTGTTCTGGCTGTTAGGTTTGATGGTAAACTCACGTTAGTTCTGGCTGTTAAGTTTGATGGCAACTAACAGTTTCAACGAAAAAACAATAGAATCATGTGAATAGATTAGAAGGTGTGAATTATTTAAAGTTAGATTTCTTTAGGTTCATCACGCTGAGATCACTACTTAACTGGAATTGGTGCAATTGTTTGCTGTTACAGACAAAAGGTTAAATTCTGGAGGGGAGTCGACAGAATCGGATTCAAGGTAATGCTCTGAGAAATATTCATGCCCGAACGGTACTTCAGCTCTGTAATGATCTGAAACAAAGCAAGTTGAAAAAAAATGAATGACACATAATAATCCATCAACGCAATACTGAACCCTCACTTTTCCTGTTTTCTTTATCTCAGCTAAGATCCTCAATACCTTTAGGACTTTAATAACGCCGAAATAAATAAAACCAACTACCACTTTTAAGTCACATATCCCAACGAGAAACGGCGTGAGCTCGAACCATGCAGATGCTGTGATGTCATCTTTCTTAAATCCAGTTAAGCTTCGGTCATTCTCTTCCCCTTGTGCTGCAATAAGCCGTGATGATTCCGGGTAACGCTGTTTCGTTTCTGGCACCTGCGCAGGTGAGGTAGCCAGCCTGGAATGCGGGAAGATACATGACGTCGCTCCACGCGATTAAAAACGGGATTTTCTCCAGCGATTGGGAGTTCAGCACTGTTTTAAAATTTCGGATGGCTTAAGGACTAACACCTATTGACGTCGAATGCCTCTTTACATTAAACTAACGACAAAAAAATTCATAGTTGGGGGTTTAGTATACCATTAATAATAATTTCAATTTGAGAACTGTACTATGATGCTAACGCGCATTGAAACTGCCTAAGTGCTGCCGCATATTATAGGTTTAGGATAAACAAGGTCCACGTAAACAAATGGTTTGCAAAGTGGTCAGTTCAGCATAAACGCTGTATAGCTGATACAGCTGAACACTTAGGGCAACCTCCAACAACTACATTATATTGATACAGTGATCTCAGTAGAGCTATGTTCGTACTTTGTAAAAAGTTCGTATAAATTTACTAAAGAAGACAAAAAACAGCTTGAACGGCAAAGTAAAATAAAAATAATTCATGTTCATCGTAACTTACATTTTTTGATGACCATCGGACAATACTGCGTGTCAAATGGGTAGTTTGTTAGATCAATTTGGCATGTGAATTTATAAGATGTGCTGAAAATAAATAAAAGGAGCATTACGTAAAAAAATTATAATCCCAGGAAACTGGTGCTTTTTGAGTCCATGGATACAGATAATTATATTCAGTACGGTAGGTAGAATTACCTGCAAACAAATCATCTGATACACAGCTGAAGATTTACAGGAAATCATTATGTCCCCATAACTAGCTAGCTAAAACTTTACAGGCCACTAAGAAATTTAGGTTCGACGAAAAAAAAATTACATATTTGCCAAAGTAAAAAATAATGTAGGCAGTTATTTTTTCTGCTTTTACGCAATTCATGAACATGTTGATAAGTTTAAAAAAAAAAAACATGATGTGTAGGCGATCTGTGATAGGTTCATATGAGCCTTTACTTTGATAGCAAGATCACACCATTATATTCTTCTAAAAAATATGAATTCTCCGTATGGAAACCCCTAAGGTAGCTACACGGGCCAAATGTGGAATGTACTTTCTGCTGTTCTTTGTCAGAAATAATTGAATTGGTGTAAGTGGCCAGGAAAAAAAACTTATAAAAAAACATTGGATGCACTAGTATTTAATTTTCTGCCACGTAATTTTGCACCTTGTTCACAATAAAATAGTATAAAAATGTAAAAACCGAGAGGAACTGGCCCCGACCAAGTTTAGCTGGGTGAAGCCTTACTAAAAATGACGCCATAATGATATCATGACAGGATTTGCGTGCTCAAGTATTGGGCGAACAAAAACCTTAAATGTCCACACCTTGGTTGTAATATCTTGCAAAGAAAAGCTCAGCCTGGGAGTAGAGAGAGAGATCAGAAAACATGGGCTTATTGGAGGCCTGTTCAAAAGGGTCTGTTTTGTTGCTCTATCCACTTAGTGA
>JAHWFP010268311.1:0-10267 GCA_023313725.1 Lithobius niger | reverse complement strand
TTCTAGGAAAAACCGTTTAAACGGTAACCGTTTCTTAATCGTAAACGAAAAACGTTTAGTGAATTAACCGCTTTTTTACAACCCTATTACCAATACCACCACAGGAGAACACACTCACCTTTATTAGAACCACCACAAACAAAACTTAAAAAGAAAAGTCGTCACATCGAAGGTGTCAGTCCCAAAGGAGGCACTTTCAAACACGCTAGATTCGTGCACCACTGACACCACTCGTGCACCTTGACAACCAGTGGGCGATCCGGAAGTAATGATCACATGGCTAAGATCAGTGGTGCACACGTCTAGCGTATTTGAAAGTGCCTCCTTTGGGACTGACGCCTTCGACGCGAGATGTGACTGCTTTTTCAAAAAGTTTTGTTTGCGGTGGTTTTGATGAAAGTGATAGGTTTTGCAAGTGTGTGTTCTACTGTGGTGGTAATCATGTAATTTTCCTTATGAGTGGGAAATAGCCTTCTCATATCACGTCTTGTTGGACTTATCACTGATACCAGCTCGAAGGCAAGTACCCAGTGCATCACTGCGGTTACAAAAATCCAACTGTACCTTATACCACGCGCCAAGGCTGTTTGCCGTGACACACGTATCACATGACTGGTCTAGTCCACTCAAAGGCGATCAAAGATCCGTTATTCTTGTTCATCAGTGGCTAACTCATGATGACGTCACGGTAAACAGCCGTGTCTCGTGGTATAGGCGAAAATTAATCGCACCAATTCCCCATCCTCGATGTGACCACTATCAAACTATTTTTATACCACGTTTTTCCGCCCGCACAGACTACGGTGTTCAGTCATGGTGTCAAGACTTCCTTGAGGAGACCACTATACAGTATCTGAGGCTTTATGGAGGCATGGTCGTAAATTAGTCCTAGAGACCTACCACACCAGAAATATTTGTAACCCTTGTAGCATTTAGACAGTGAAGGGATATCTTAGAAACTTATAAGATCACCTACAACCTTGACTGATCCCCAAAAGAGAAGCAGTTTTCAAATTGTTTTTGGTCGATGAGTGACTGGAAAGCATCACCATGAAGGGGGAAGAATTACACAACACTACAAATGCAAAACACGTTCACCTTTGTCAGAAAAGTTCCAATGCAACAACAGATAAAGTTCACATCACGGGACCACTCATATTTTGAAAATCGTGCTGTAAGCCTCCACCACTGATCTATACAAATATCGGGGCTTCGCACGACTGTGCCACTTATTAAGTTTTATCACTAATATTGGCCGGACTAGCTGATCGATGTTTCCATGTGTTGGGCCTGTAAGGTTCATCCTTTTTATTGGACGAGCCTAATCGCTAGGGAATGTAATAACCTGAAGTGCTGATCATTAAGTGAATTTGACTTGAAAATGTCGAGTATGCGTCTACGTTGGTTTTTCATTGAACTTATTTTTATCTTGAAACGGCCACGCAAACCAAAAGTGTTTAAAGTCACGTGGGATTTAGCACTCTGGGCAAGTTTTTATACAAAATTGTCACCTTCAGGCCCCTCCAAGAGTTTACGTTACAAGAGTTTACTATTATTCCAACACAGGGGAGGAAGATTCTTGTTCTTCCCATCGTGGGATAATAATCAGTAAACTCATGTAGAGTGTTAGTAAACTCTTATACTGTAGTGAGTTCTTGCAAGAATTCACCGAAAATTCGCCCAGTGCTAAATTACCACCTGCATTGAAAACTGACTTTTGGTACACATTACCGTTTCAAGATGAAACATAGAACTCGCAGGTTCACAGACACTCGTCTGAAGTTGATGGCAGGTCTAGTCCACATAATCGCATCCCTGCATTGAATGATGTACACCACACCACTCATCGTGAGAATTCCTCGAGGTTGGCTGTGTGGATGTGTTGGGAGGAGGTGATGGTTTGGTGGTGAGAGAACCTGAACAGTGCAGTGTTGCGTAGGGGGGTGGGACAGGGTGGCGGAGGAAGGCATCTCTGTCACATGGGTTGTAGCTGAACTGGGAGGGGGGGGGGCTGTAGGAGGCTGCCCAGGGGTGTCGTCTGGTGATGTGGGCAGTGGATCATTCCTTTCTTGTTAATTATTTTTTATACTAAGTTCAGCAGGTTGCGAAAATACATGATGTCTTGCTGTCTGAGCATTGAGTGGATTTGCTCACTTCGGCCAGGGATGAATATTACGACTTCACATGGTATCCCATTTTGTCTGTCCACCCCGTCACTCCCGTGCCAAGCCTTGTTGATCATAGAATTGGTCATATATGCCAGTAAGGTGTTCACATGCTACTTGCTTCTTTGACGAATGGTCCATGATACCCCTCATCTTGTTCAGACTGCCTTTGAGTTGGTGTCTTGGATGGCTAGACAGGAAAGGAATGGCTCGTTCAGAATGAGATGGCTTGCTGAAAGGTGATGGACGAGCCATTCCTCTCCAGTCTAGCAACCCAAACGCCATCTAAACAACGAGATGAGGGGATCGTGGAACGTTCGTCGAAGAAGCAAGCAATGCGTGAACACCTTAAACAAGCCATGACTAGGTTCCACCGGTAAAACTACCTAGCACATTGGATTAACTCTGCTGTCAAGAAGGCTTGGCACACGAGTGACAGGGTGGACAAACTAAAGGAGAGACCATGTGAAGTCATCACATTCATCCCTGTCCAAGTGAGTGAATCCACTCACAAGCTCAGGCAGGAAGACATCACATGTTTTCACCGCAACTCGCAAAACTTGAAAACATTCTTCGCAAGAAAGTGAATGACCCACTGCCCACACAGCCAGAAGACACCTGGGCAACCTCATGTGGACCCGTTAAAATGAGTTAGAACGTTAAAATGAATTCCAGTGTGCCACGGGAAGCCTTTACATATGCCGTAAATTGTCTAGTAGATTGTAAAAGGACCAAATCGGTAGACATTTCCATGCACGCAAACTTCCTTTTATTAGTCGTATTATGCAACCTAAACAAAACTAAAGGCCAACCTAAAGCTTTTGACAATAAAACTTTCTATTTTCAAGCCTTGAATTTTCAAATTTAAGTTTTCAAGTTTTTCAAGTTTAAACCTTCAAGGAATTCAAGACTGCAAATGAATCCAGCTTGAAAGACACTGCAAAGCAAATATCTCTAAAAAAATCCATGCATACACTGTACACTAAACTTACCATCGAGCCTTTTATTTATGAGAATTGGATATGGTGCTAAAGGCCCCCAAGACTCGAGTACTTGAAGATTTTTTTTCCTGTCTGGGTGGTTGGCAAGGAAATTCCGCAGACTGTTGGCGTCAACTGCAGCAGCGTCTGCTTGCTTGTCCAGAATCATTTCTAATGATTTAATGTGAGATCCTGCATTGAACATAAAGTAATACAATTCATCATGGTGTAAACAAATTATGTACATATAGCTTTAGAACTATCTTGAAACTTCGTAAACAGAAACTTAAGTCATGGCAGAAATACCGAATTGATCGAACTTCTGATAACCTCCTTAATTATAATAATTGTAAGAAATGTTATTCCGACCGAGTCCGAGCTTTTGAAATTGAAATTGAGCAAAATGTTATTCGTAAGGGTAGTCTGACCGCCCTTTTTAGTTTTGTTAAAAATAAGTCTGGTGGTGGCCGCACCATCCCTCCGTTACTATCTAATGGAAATCATTTAACTGATGGAGCTGGTACAGCGGAAATTTTTAGTGCAGAGTTCTCCAAAAACTTTGTTTTGGACGACTTAAGGGTTCCAGAATGGAATGGGCGAGTGCTTCCTTCATCTTGCCAGCTAGTAACCTTCACTGCTGAACATGTGCTCAATGTGATTGCTAAAACTGGCACTAGTCGAGCTGTCGGCCCGGATGGATTTTCCGCGTTCTTCTACAAGGAAGTTGGACATACTATCTGTGTCCCTCTGTCTTGGATTTTTAATCTTTCCCTCCAGACGGGTAAACTCCCGTCTATGTGGAAAACTGCTAAAATTAGTCCAATTTTTAAATCTGGTGAGTCTTCAAGCCCTACCAACTATAGGCCAATTGCTTTAACTTGCGTCCCCTGTAAGTTTCTTGAACGTTTAATTCGTGACTTAATGGTTAATTTTATTGAGGATAATAAACTACTTTCTAATGACCAGTTTGGTTTTATGGCGGGTCGTTCAACCTGTACCCAATTACTGCACGTTCTGGAAGATTGGACAAGTTCTGTTGACTGTGGTATACCAGTCGACGTCGTCTACGTAGATTTTGCAAAAGCATTTGAATCGGTAACACATACTAAACTTATAGCGAAGTTGGACTGTCTCGGTTTCAGAGGCAACCTCTTGCTCTGGCTGTCTGACTTTTTAATTGGTAGACTACAGTGGGTCGACGTTGCTGGATCTTGTTCTTCTCCGGTTGAGGTTCGTAGTGGAGTGCCCCAGGGTTCTGTTCTGGGACCGCTCCTTTTTATTTTGTTTCTTAATGACCTCACTACAGGTCTTCCCAACACGGATATGAAGAAGTTTGCTGATGATATAAAACTTCATTCTCAAATTGTGGACCCCACCACTGCTGCAAATTTGCAATCCTCTCTGGATAACTTACTGACTTGGTCTCGTGACTGGCAATTGCCGATCGCCCCAAATAAATCGTTTGTAATGCACATTGGCTTTTCCAACCATCAGTGTGAATATGTTTTGGCGGGGCACCCATTGCCACATAAAAATATTGTCCGTGACCTTGGTATTTGGTTTTCGCGGGACCTTAGTTTCAGTCCCCACTGTAACATTATAGTTAACAATGCCCGAAAACGGGCTGCAATGATTAAAAAATTCTTCAAATCAGGTGATCGTAACACCCTCGTATGGGCCTTTAAGGTGTATGTACGACCCCTGTTAGAATATGCTAGTCAGGTATGGTCCCCACATCTCTGTAGGGATATTGATTTGGTCGAGTCAGTACAACGTAGATTTACCAAAACACTTAAAGGTCTTTATGACATTCCGTACTACGACAGGCTTAAAGTTCTTAAATTAGACTCCCTTGAACTTCGCAGACTTAGGGCAGATATGCACCTTACCTATGAGCTGCTAAGGGGCAAAAGTGGGATAAACTTTGAGCACTTTTTCGAACTACGGGCTTCTGATCGCACAAGGGGACACCCCCTTAAGTTGGTTCCTGGCAGGGTTCACAAAAGTTGTAGAAAATTCTTTTTTGCCAACCGTGTAGTGTCATGCTGGAACGCCCTGCCCGAGGCTGTCGTCTTGGCCAACTCCCTTCCAACTTTTAAACACCGACTCCGGACCTGCGATCTCTCTTCCTTTCTTGTTGTTATCTGTATATTGTGTTTAATTTCTTTTTAAGACATGGCTCCAGTGGCTGCACATTGTTTACTTATTTTGTATTTATTTAGGGCCATTGTAAGTGACACTTGTGTCCCTTTGGTTCCTTTTTCCATTTGGAAATAAATTGTTTATTATTATTATTATTATTATTATTATTATTATTATTATATTAAATTTAAGTATCGTATAATAAATTACTTTAAAAAATGCATGCAAAGTATGGGATTAGCGTATGCCTTACAGTATTTGAGAAACAATTGTATCAAGTTGCGTTTCTAGCAGATGCCTTTTTATTGCCGCTGATATTCGCAGCGAAGTCTCGTTTCCGTGACGTCACAGTTCATCAGATCCCAAGTGCATGAGCGTAAGAAAGGAAGCTCACCCTGGCTGCTACTTGGCTGGTTAGATGCTCTGGTTGCTATGCTTTACATAGACAAGCTCAAATGCAAGGGTTAGCTCCAAACTAAAATCAGTGTTGGTTTGATTTTTAACTTACTTTCACCTTAATGTTTACGTTTAAGTAATAAAGCCGCAAGATACTGCAGTAATACAGCTGCAAGATCGGATTTTTGATAAAATTACCACAAAAAGAAGATATCACGAAAGGAAAAAACCCAAGATAATCGTACTGCAACACTGCCAGTCGTACTGCGACGTCACATTGCTCATCACTCTGATTCTGCCACAGGGGTAGACATGTACAGCTTGCAGCGCTCTTTTCACAAAAAGTTGAAGGCATCTTTATACAGTAGGTACCAGGTTCAAGAGTAATTAATTTTTCGATAGAATTTGTTTGAAACTGCAACTAACCTCCGTGCCAATGCAAATAGTTATTTTTTATGTATTAAGTGATTCATTCCACTAATAAATTACTATTTTGCGATTGGGCTTTTGAAAGCTGTTGTTATAAACAAGAGTCAGAAAGTCCAAGTTTTGTTGACGATAAAGAAAATTAAAAATTAAAACGCTTGGCAACTATTGTGTGATGCTGGGTACACTTGGGGCAGTTGGGTCGCCAGGGACCATTTTCCATACAAGCTCTTATTTATTATTTACTTTTTGATTTATTTGTCACAAAAATTCGACTCCGATTTTTTGTACCAGACGAGTGCCAAGAGTGCCCAGTTGAGAACAAAAGTACAACAATAACCGAACAAAAAGAAAAACTACAAGCGATCACCATAGAGTACCCCACGTCACATAATCCTGCCATACAACTTGAAGTAAAAATCTGGTTACTGCCTGCAACAAAAGGAGTAGCTAAATCCCGAACCCGACATAGCTCCAAAAGGAGACGTTATTCTCAACGATTAGCTCGCTTACACTTTACCGTAATGGTCGACCGTGTAGCCATCCAGTACCATTGTTGTTTTTAACAGTCAAAAGTAACACAAAAATCCGTTAAAATCTGCTAGTATTTGGGCTTTAAAGGCAAAACTGGTGAGCAATGCCTGGAAGCAGGCTTTGTCCATAAAGCTCAGAAGGTCAAGGTCATTGCTTAACCCTCTCCAGGTTCGGACTGGCATAGTGCCAATGGCATAGGCGCCCTTCGGCTACCATACTTTCGGCACCTCTTTGGTTATCTGTTTTTTTTCTCCTCCCCACGAAGAAAAAAAGAATGGTTTTGGGAGTCCCTGTCCACTGATAACTTTTCCTTACAGGCACAAATTTCCCTCTCTCTTCTCCCTCCCATTACTTACGTTTTTACGCTTTTTTTTAAACTCCCCGCCAAATTTCCAAAAATAGCATTACTTGAAATATAAAATGTGTATTGAAGAATGCATTCCGAAGCCAGAAATGACGACAGAATATGAAAATAAGCAAAGCTTCTTGACCTCGACCCTGGACTAAAAAGGACTTTTTGACTTGCGACTCTTGTACATCGGGAGCTTATCTCTCATGTTGGCGTTTCTGCTGTGAACGGGTGCTAAAACATCTCTATTGTGTGCTTATATGAAAACAGTACGTATGAATAACGATCTCTGATCTCAATAATCTGCCTGGATCTCAGGCCTACAGCACTGCTGCAATTCTGTAGGTTTTCATTGTTTAAAGAGTACCGGTATTCACCTGAGGATAGTAATACCGACCTGACTGCAAAACGGTTCCAAAAAAAGTTGTGTTCTCTCCGAGTTGTCTTAAAGTCAGTAATGCTATTATATTTCCACTCATTGACTCTGGATTACTGACCGCCCATTTGCAACCACGTAAATCCACGAATTCTTTCACACGATCTCTGGAAACAAAATTTAAACGAAATTAAATGACGGTCATGCTTAAAGAATTGACATGTAGAACTACTTTAAAACACAAATGCTTGTCCTACAGCAGCCAGGTACCGCAGGCAAAGGCAATGCAGCCATTTAGCCGAAAAAATTCATTATCTTTTGCTGTAGCACCCAGCAGCTGTGGTAGCCATTAGCTAGTGCATCTTTTAAATGCAACAACTGTTTTCTTTAGTTGCTTACTTGAGTTCTGAATGAATGACGACATCAGCAAAATGACCAGGCTTGCCTTCCCCTTTAGGATGATGGTGAATTGAAGATAAAGGCATCAGCTCGACAAATTCACTCGATGTTTCAACCAAACGGAAATATGACGTGCTATTCACGAAAGCTGTAAAATGAAGCATTTCACAAAAAACTTACTCAGTACAACCACTCAAACAATGGCTGCCATATTGTTCTGAATTTAAGACCTAGTAACTTTTTTTTCAAATGTGTACCTTTAAAATTGCAGCATCATCTTGCATCCAAATCCATAATTCCATCAAGTTTTAATTGAATTTGGTGTTTTAATACACCATTTGAATGTTTTTAGTTTGTTTTTATCTTAATAAGATGTAATAAAGCTTGGAGCTTCGTAAAGAGCTCATATGCCTATAGTCTGGGTAAAAAAAAATAATATTCTGTTGAAATGCTATCTATCTATGCCAGCTTGTATTTAATATGATGATTAAAACTCTGACTGGCACGCACCACTGAAAAGTTTGTTCCAAGCTAGTTAAAAGGGTATATTGGATGTCAAAATGGATCAAAATTTGGTTAAAATACGAATGAGAGCTGTAGGAACAAGACTCATGTAATGATCGAAAATACCGTTAATATTGTAATTTTACTTTGGTTGTAGTTCATATCACAGACAGCCACTTATGCAATGTTGCAAATCGGAAAGAAAAATATTTGTTGGAAAAATTTCCAGAAAAATGGGAAAAATTGGAGACTTACTGCAAAATATTTTTGTGTAGAGTAACAAGTTCCTATCAAGGCATATAAGAAGCCAACGAACGTAACAGAAGAGGTATTCAAAAATTAAAAAAATTGTTGATTTTAATAAATTATCGGCCTTTTAAAGAAAACTATTCCATTGCCCAAGGATTATTAACATAAAACTATTTTAAAAACAAAGTTAAAAGATAGCTAGGTAGATATGCGGTGATTTTCTGAGCAAACCGCTGTGAACAATCTCCAACAAACATCGGCAACCGAACCAATCCAGTATCCGCATCAGGGCAGCCTTAGTGGCAATAAAGAAAAATACAAATGGTGACTAATCAAAGTAAAATTAATTAACAGGGTTTAAAGAGAGATTAACCAGCCGGTGGTGACTGGCAAAAATTGTTAATCTTGACTGATAACTTGCTGCATTTTATTACGACCAGTTTCCCAAATGATATGCACAGGTTTTAACTAATGATGCGTTTTAATTAGTTAAGAAAAATCTCTTACATACCTATATCAACTTCGTTTGTAGTAAATGGGTCTTCACGGTCAGCGGGTGGCCCCTCCCATCGTGATTCGTACATAAGGGAAGTATGGACGTCCACTTTGCTTTCTAGGTAATGCATCAAAGTTTCGTAGTATTCAACGGGTAAACTTGGACACATGTAGGTTGCAAACCTCAGTCTGGGTTTATTACATTTCTCAATTTCTGGTTGCGGAACTGTCTCCAATTTCGGTTTACGATGCCTGGTTGCCATGCTGAAAACGGGGTAGTACTAGGGCCAAAGAATCTAGACCAAACTGCCAACTAAGAAGAAAGAAGAACAAGCAATATCAGTAGGAGTAAGAGCTTATCAGGTAATGCACACATCTCGAGCTATCTAAGATGCAATTAGAACAACAACAGAGGCCAAAACAACAAATCTGTTCAAGGTCAGATAAGCTGGCTTAGTAGCAGACATTTGGACTACTAGGCCTATATATTCTTTACCATCTACACGAAGAGATATATGCTGAAAAATACACGATACAAACTAACAACAGATTACATTCAATGATCACACCAAGGTGTGAACAAAATAATTCGGCAAAATTACCATATTATATGTTATTTAGGAATTGCCGAGTAGCCTAGTTTCCAACTTCTCATTATTGTCTGCAAATTTTTTTTAGCCCATTCCTGCTTAATATGTTGACAACGGGTGAAGTGATAGAGCTCAGTGATTACCCAGTTTACCACCTTGGAAAAGTTAACTGTGAATTACCGCAAATCGTGAAATGACCTAGTTACAGCTCCCCTCCCCCCACCTCATTTAAATCTTAGCAGATTTCTCTTCTAAAAAAAGCTTCATACATGTAAGGAAATAATTTTCAGTTGCCACCAAACAAAAGTTTAGAGCATCTAGCGCCATTGAGTGCTATCTAGTTCTCTCTAGAGCTTGCTCGCAGCCACCAAAGGAATGCACAAAGAAATTATCTTTTAACATAACATGCCAGAAGCCTTCTGAATTATTGAGCAAAAATTTGGTACGTCCTCATGCACCTGGAAGCAAGCTGTTAATGCCACTCGATGGCACCATGGTAGAATATAAAGAAAATACCCTGGCGCCATCTAGTGACAGTAATATCGTTAACCTTTACAGCTTGCTCCTAGATGCACGAGGACACCACAAATTTTTACTGAATAATTAAGGAGGCACGTGGCTTGTTTGTTGTGTTAAAAGATATTGCTTTGTGCATTCCTTTG
>JAHWFP010268306.1:0-14211 GCA_023313725.1 Lithobius niger | reverse complement strand
CCCCCCACCTTCCCTCTCCCCTCCTCCTCTCCCAACCTTCCCCCGAAAACGTACCTTGTAGGTTCAGTTGATGCGTAATCATATGCTTAATGAGGTAACCGACACATTGCCCTCCCCACTTCCCAATCCCTAGCCTCACATTCCCTTTATTTCGTAAATAGCAGGGCTAACAGACGCACCGCCCCCACTCACGGACACTCGCCGTTCAGCTCCCCCCGATTCCCAGTTTCTCTCTTTAGCTTGAGCGAGCTTGCCACTGAGATGATCGCCCAGAGTAAATTGTTTTACGAGGCAGCAATGTGTCAATTTCAACTTTTCAAGGCATTGACGAGCTAGTTCCATCTTCTTCTGGCCATAAAATTGACAGGCTTGCACGTTTTCATTGTAAGGCTGGACGTTGTCGTCGTTTTGCGTTGGGGGATGTTGTGGTTTTGCTATGAGACTTTGTCGTATAATGTAGATCAGGCTAGAAGAATATATAGGTAGTGCCACTCGTTCCCTGACAACGGTAGACATTTTGGGGGAAAGAACTACCTGCTTTCAGCTATTTACAACCACGAGGGCGCTGTCGTGAAGTAACGGAAACGCACAGCATCATGCTGATCAAAACTATTTAGCGTCACTAAAACAATTGATTACGATAATATTGCAAAATTTATCGTCTTAAAATATATCATAATTCAGATTAGGACATTAAAATAATTTTAAGAACGATCAGAACTGGCTGATCAAGTTTTATTTTTTAAATCCAATCTTCAATTGTAAAACGGGTTGCCGTTGCGAGTGGCGCTAAGTATAACACAAGACACGGTTTTGTGTTCCGAGAAGGTTCGAGTAGCGTGCTTATCGGCCGTTCAGGTGACGCTTCATCCGTAGTTTACGTTCATTGTAACGAACTGCAAACAGTTTGAATCGAACACAGAATAAGTTCTTCAATTTCGGATGTTGCCCACGTACGAGTATTTCGTCTGTTTCCGGAGGTATTGTGCTATACAATGGTTACCATGGCAACAATGCCGCCATTTTTGTTTCAAGTTTCGTCTCCTACGCCGGACCAGACAAGTGCTGCCTTCTGGTGGCGTTGGTGGAAGCAGGTCTTTCTTTCCCCCACGTTTACAGATAAGCGGCACTACCTACTAATCTACCCTGATGTAGATAATGCGAGTTCAGAGGTGAATGGACAAATTGTTTCGCAAGGAAGAATAAGGCTTTATCATCATTGTCATGAATTGTACGACTGCAAGCGTGTACCCAATCGATGTCATAGATTAATACAGATAGTGTTCTTACCAGGGCAACGAGACATTCGTCACCGCCTTTAAATTCCAACCAAGAGCATGGGAAGCAAGACCCTCGCTGAATTGAGCCCCAATCCTGGAAATAATACGATACATTCTTTCCCGTGAAATCAAAAAGGTGAAATTCATTTGGGAGATAGAAAGATGCACTGGATGGTAATGGTCGGGGAAATCGAATGAAATTTTCACAGAGGAAGTTATTTTCCAAGTTATTTTCAAAACAAAATTGATAAAGCCTTCATTTAGTTTCTTTATCGCTTATTCGTAGGACGACGATCTTCAAGTCTGCGGCCATGAAAGCAAGTTTGTTGCTCGTTACGGTCGCTGTTGCCGCATTGTGGGTGTCGACTGAGGCATATAGACTGTTTGGTAAGTAGCTTAGAATGATTGGCAAGTTCTTTATGAATGGCATGTAGTTTAAATTTAGGCAAGTTTTAACAGACGAACGAGGGAGTAATCCTGCATTACATCATCAGTTTTTGTTTTAATTTTTAGACACGTCATTACTTTATATCTTTTATAAAAAATAGGCAAAAAAATACCTACACAATAAAAATCAAACAACCGCCAAAAGATAAGACAGGGCGGCTGCAGCGACTGCCTAGTGGCAACCGGTCTTCTGTAAACTTCAGCGACTTTTTCAAAGAAAATGTTGAGGCCGCACACCTCCATCACGCACTGCAACAGCGATCTCTAGCATATAATCTAAAAGTAAAATCCATCACAATTATCCGTTAACACGTTTTAAATTGTAGGCCTAGTTTTAAATTTAAAGCCGCCCACGCACTGAGCGACTTGGCCGCGCGGCCAGGTCGCTGTAGACAATGAGAATGCTTACCGTTTATGTAAAACCACGCAATAATCATTTTCAGTGGCTGCAGCAACCTGGCCGCGCGCAACCTTGGCCGCGCGGCCAAGTCGCTCAGTGCGCGGGCGGCCTTAGGCGTAATTGTATGTTTTTAGGCCTAGTGTTTATAGGCTGTTTTAATTTCGTAAATAGCAGCTAACGGAAAAATTGGTTCGAGAGTAGGCCTATTCATTTATGCAATACGACGTCGAGAGTTTCATTCATGAAGCTAATGTGTGTCGGTAACGAAATTGTTTGTTTTTTTTTGCGCAGATTTACACGTACTTTTAATAAAGGTGTCTAAAAACTAAAGACTGCGGATTCTCACTCATTCATTCCATGATTACTTTAATGCAAAAGCTTGCTTCAATGTTGGCTTTCCTGTGAGACTCCGTTTGGCAACATTAGATCAAACCCGGCGAATAAGTCGGTCCGTAGAAGAAAAAATAACGAACTCTTGTAACTGATTCAGTGTAATATAGAGCTAGGTGTGTCACGTGATTACCTTGATTAAGATCAAGGTGGTTAGTTTAATCAAGATAAAGGTGTTAAATCCTGGTTAATTTTCTTGCCAGTCAGTATCAGAACAGCCTTGATCTACATATCAATTTTCTTTCCGGCTATCTTGGCAGCCAAACCAGTCTGGTACAAATTCCGTAAAATTTGATATTTTTTAGAGTATAAAAATTCGTCGAGTTAGGCGCTGTCCCTCACGTCCTGGGACCGATCCGCTTAACACTGCCCACCACTCCTTCCTGCGAAACCTTTTTTTTTACGATTCCTTATATGTTGCGTGTCTTTTTTGTTAATTACAATATCCTTTACAATCTGTTGTGTACCAATTCATTATTCTTTCTTTTTAGCTTGCGGTTTTTATGAAGTTGGTGATGTATGGTACGAAGGCAATTGTGAAAGGCATTCCTGCTCTAACAAGCATGGACATACCATCGAAGGGTAGGTGAATCTAAAGTGATTAAAGGAATCCCAAACTCATAAGGCTATTTGTATTTCTATGCCGGAAGTGGTGGAGGATTGAAGGGGGAGGCGAACCAGCCAGGCCGTAGTAGACATTTTTAATGTATGATTTTCTCTGTGTGTTATAAAACGCACATGCCACTTGAGTAGCAATCACGAGGCTCGATAAAGCTTACACGACTGTGCATCCCAACTGCTGCCCAAATGCTTGTCATATCAGTATGGCTGAACTGAAGCGCTATATCCTTTGGTCTTAAAATAAATCCAAAAGGCACCTTATATAGGTTTTGTATCAGTATTTATTTAATAACAAGGTTTTAGGTTTAGGAGAGCTTGGAATTAGAGGAACGGCCTAATTAGAATCGGAATGTTATCAACATGACTTGGCGTGCTTCGAATATGGATTTTTTTTTACCTTTAGGCAAGGTGCACATCGCTTGCTCGGCGGGTTCAAGTGAATACAAACATGCCGACCAGTGCAGACGTACTGTTGGATAAGCACGCGAATAAAATAGCCTCTTCCCAACTTTTCTGTTGAAACCGTGGTGCAATGGTGTAAAAATTTAAAACGATAACCAGTGGACGAAGTGTCTTTTATACACATTATTTTTGGAGCAGCAGTAATCGAAGACAAGAGAGCACCTTGCCGGTACCAAAGATAGAAGACTTTCCAGACTTAAACACTCGATGGTAACATCAAGTCAGTTTCTCTCAGGCTAAAGTCTGCAAGGGGCACCAACTAACTAGGAGAGGACCAGCAGGCTATCGCTGTACTTTCTAATGCGTAGGGTAAAATAGTGTAGGTATTAACTATTCTTGCCCCAACCATTTTATAGTATTTAAGCAATGAATTGTTTAAAAACAACACATACATTGGAGCCAACATTGTGAACAGCTAAGAATGACCAGCGAGCACCAATTACCCCTTCCTTTAATGAATTGTTAGTATTGTGTTTGCCTTCACGCATTTTACCTCTTGGTCCCAGTGAAAAAAAAATTATGATGGGGTGCCCGCATAGTCTTTAGGTAGATGTGGATTGTTTGTATTATGTTTGCCTTCATGCATTTTACTTCTAGTCCCAGTGAAAAAATAAATATGATGGGGCGCTCTCACAGTTTTTAGGGAGAGATGGATTGTTTGTATTGTGTTTGCCTTCATGGATTTTACTTCTTGGTCCCAGTAAAAAAAAAATTATGATGGGGTGCTCTCATAGTCTTTAAAGAGGGATGGATTGTTTGTATTGTGTTTGCCTTCACGCATTTTACTTCTTGGTCCCAGTAAAAAAATTATTATGGAGTGCTATTATAGTCTTAAGGTAGAGATGGATTGTTTGTATTGTGTTTGCTTTCATGCGTTTTACTTCTTGGTCCCAGTAAAAATAAATTATGATGGGGTGCTCTCATAGTCTTTAGAGAGGGATGGATTGTTTGTATTGTGTTTGCCTTCATGCATTTTACCTCTTGGTCCCAGTAAAAAAAAAATTATGATGGGTACTCTCATAGTCTTTAAAGAGGGATGGATTGTTTGTATTGTGTTTGCCTTCATGCATTTTACTTCTTGGTCCCAGTGAAAAAATAAATATGATGGAGTGCTCTCATAGTCTTTAGGGAGGGATGGATTGTTTGTATTGTGTTTGTCTTCATGCTTTTTACTTCTTGGTCCCAGTAAAAAAAATTGTGATGGGTGCAGTATTTGGGGAGGGATGGTACCAATAATTCTGCGACACCTCACTTACTTCTGGTTTCGACGCATGTAGCCTGCAAACTATTCGATATTTGGTCATAGGTTATATGAACTGTATAATAGCTGACAGAAAATGAACTGTGGAATTGTCAAACGAAAATGAAATTCGACGTGACTGTGATCAATTATGAGCACGTTAGCCGAAATCATACGATTTTCGTCAAGCTGCATCGTACGAGGGAGCTATTGTACTTGAACCATCTTCGATGCCCTATCATAATTTGACACCAAATGTATCCACATATCCTAAAAAAAATCAGTAACGTCAGATCCGTCACCAATGCAACTTCGTTTGGTAACGAACACTCGAACTTACCCACATTGCTAGCTTTGCCGGAAAGTGTGTTGGACATGTCTAAAAAAAGGTTACTGCCGATTCTTTACCCTGGAGGTATGCGTCGCCATATTTGCTTTTCCCCATAGCTATGCTGGCCCAACCTTCCATTGTTCCTGCTTCATAGACTGTCTGTCAGTCAGGGTGTGTAGTTTCACTGAAACTGTCGATGTGGTCTCTTGGCAATAGGTTGGTGCGTGGTTTGCACGTTAGTATTGATTATACCTTTGTTACATATAATGCACATTCCATGGGTACGCACTCATCTTCCGTAAGGGGTGAGTGCAATGTAGGGAAAAGCGGTATCCATAAGATAGCTACTAACCATAACCGTATTAAATTGCTATTCAGGTAGCGCTTCAGACACATGACACAGACACATAAATTCCGTTAATGCCATTAAAAGGACACGCTGCATAACTAATACACCTACAACTGACTAGTTGTCTCTTGTTTAGCAGCAGTGGCGTGCACTGGAGGGGGGCAGGGGGCCAATCATTGCCCCTGCCCTTTTCGGAAAAAAAACGCCCATTTTGCCCTATTTGTGAAAAAAAAAATATGCCCAATTTTGGTATTCTGAACCGATAAACACTGGAGCTGCAGCCAGAGATAGGGCTTAGAGGCGTAAAAGGACAAAAAGAAGGCCAAGATAGGGGCAGAAATAGTTATAAAAGGGCAAAAAGAGAGAAGCTTTAAAAAGGGCAAAATAAAAGACTAACGAGTAAAAAAAAGGTCTCCAGGCACACAAAAAAAAAATCCTCAGCATGCCCTTTTACAAAAGATGCCCCTTCCCTCTCGGTGGTCTGTGCACGCTACTGCTACTGATAAATGCATATAAGATTAAGTGACAGCCAGTATCGTGCACAATTAAAACCACACTACGTTTCGGGAGGACAACCTCCCGTTTGCAGGTAAAAATAAACACGAAAAAAATGTTTAAAATTCATGGCAGTATCTGCCTAGTCACCAAGTCTATAAAAACAAACCATTCAGGCATGGTCAAGGTCTAAAACTTTAAAATTTTAAAAATATTTAACATACCAATTGACACACCATGTTACTAGATGGGCGGCCGGAAGTCACTTAATATTATGTGCTAAAAGTGCTGAAACTTCTCAGAACTGGTAAATGCACGCTATTGTTAGATGCATTTACCACCAAACACCCTACACCACTACGTGCGCCCGTTAAATGCTGCCAGTAATTATATAGAAGAGCTATTTGGCGTGCTGTCGACTTCATTATTCGCCTACGTGTCGAATCCTTTGATCGCTACGGGTTAGAAAATCATAACCAAATCTGCGCAAAAGCTTAATTTTGTTTTAAATGATATGTTACATGTTTAGCTGCAGCGACTGCGGTTGGTCGAGCGGGGCAAGTCATGTGGAAAAAAAATGACCATAGGTTTTGTGAACAGAGACCATCATTGACTCTAATTTTCAGATTTTACGGGGGGGGGGGAATCGAAAACAAATATTTTTTTGAAAATGATGGTCATTTTTCCCCAACTTACGTGTCTTGCTCGGTACTGCCACGCTCGCTGCTGCTAAACATATAACATCAACAAGCGGCTGCAGTGACTCCCTAGTCACATCGGTCTTCTGTATACAGTTCCTCCACTTCCAATTTTGAAGCGCACACCTCTATCATGCATTACAACAGCTATCTCTATTATACTAATCTAAAAGCAGTCGCCATCACAATTGCCGGTTAAAAATGTGTTAGCTTTTAGGCCTATTTTACAATTTTGCGTAATTGTCAGCTTTTAGGCCTAATTTTAACCAGCAGTTTTAATTTCGTAAGTAGCAGCTAACAGAGATGTGGATTGTATAGTAAGCCTATTCATTTTTGCAACACGGTGCGCTTTCGGCCACACAATTACAGTGTTACAACGTAATGCGCAACGTAGTCTATATAAGTGACGAGAGAGACGCTGTTGATAAAGCTAACAGCGACTTGTAGCAACTTGCCGTTGCCATGGTAACATGATTTTAGGCCTAATTTTCATTTTTTAGGCATAATTTTACAATTTTATAGTTTTAATTTCGTAAGTAGCAGATAGGCCTAATGGAGAATTTGGTTCGACAGTAAGTCTATTCATTCATGCAACAATGCGAAGAGACTATTTTAAACGAAGCTAAAATCCATTTGTTTTTATTGAGGATTTTAATTTAGGATTTTAATTCGATGATCAAATGTTATTATTTAATTTAGTTACGTCGAAGAAGTCTATTAGCTATGGGAGTAACGATGTTTTAATTTGCCAAGTTATTTAACTAACTTCTCACACTGAATCTAACGTTGTAAACAATGGTCGTCAATATCTGGTACCGTTTCGAAGTAGAAAAAGGTGACGGACGGACGGACAAAGTCGTTGCAATAGTCTTCTCAGCTGGTACGGCTGTACAGAAGACTAAAAACCGCAACCAAAAAAATTGTCCGGCTAGAGATAATTTCCGTTTACTAATTTTCTGGTTGAAATCAGTTATTTTTTTTTGTTGCACTCGCCTCGCAGTATGGCGTGAACCTCACTATGGCGGTGAATAGCGTTTTAACATGTTTTAAAAGTTTTTTTTTCCAAAGGAATAAGCGTTTGGGCAGGTTTTCGTTATGATTTTCTGAACCATAACGACGAAAGGATTCAACAGGCAGGAGAATTATCTCGATAGCTTTAAAAGTAGCTCTCGTATATGATTACCAATGCTGCCTTCGGCTGTTCCCTCTTTTTGTCATCTCACAACCAATACGTTTACATGGCCGGAAGAAAGCGCATTTTAAAGATACGCTTTGAAATGCGCATCAAAAAACGGCACCTGTTTACAAGACGAAAGACAACGAATATGGCCAATGTGATAAGGAAGGCGCTTTATGCTAGTATGCTCATAAAACCATTTCTACGCTCCTACCTGCCCTCCCTTTGGCGAATAATGAGTCGTTCCCACGCTGCTATAGCCCCTGCGTGTAGTAAACTAGACAGTTTAACCCAAATAACCAAACGTATGCAAGACTTAGTGGTTTTTCTAATTAAGTACGCTTATTTTCAATTTATTTACATAAAAATTCGAGTTGTACGAGCACAAAAATACGTGGCCGCTGCAACTGTGTCCGCCATCTTTAGCAGGCGCTCTCCAACGTGTCATTCCGATTGCGAGTGTTTACACGAATAAAGACGATGCGCTTCAGACTACCAATCCAGGTCTGCAATGCGCTTTGGTTTCTGTAGCGCCAGATGGAGAAAGCGCCACGAACGGGTGTGTACTTTCAAGACCCACGGAGGTGACACGGACGCGATGCGCATTCCTCTGAAGCGCTTCGAAGTGGTCACCTAAACGTAGTGACTGGCTGAGCTATACGGCTTCGACCTTTGGCCTGAAAAGAAGTCCAAAAAGCAATGGAATTAGGTTTGCATCACCATTAGGTGGTCATCGTGGCTTAGTTGTGAGAGAGCTCAGCCTGGTTGCTGGAGGTTTGTGGATCTGGTCGAACCCCTGGAAAGGGGACCTTGGCAAAGTCCTCGCCAGGACTGCCGGCCAGGGTAGCGTGAGAGGCTACCATGCTCCTTCAGTGGCTATGGGAACTGTTCTGACCAACTCTGGACATTCTTTCGGCCCCTACGATGATCGGAGGTTTCCCGGATCGAATCCCTGGATCGGCACCTCCCTTTACCACATATTTCTTCTTCTCTAAAAAGTCTGGTAATGTCCAAAATTGAGCCGGTTCAGCTATACAAGCATTAAGTTGCTTCGGCTGACTTAGGCTCAAAGAAATTAACTTAAAAAAAAAATTAAATATTAACAAGTATAAGCCAAGTATAAGGTACCCAACTTTTAGGAGCATTTCAGTAATGAATTATTTATTGCTGGTATTTACGATTTTTGCTTTGTGATTCCAGTGTTGTTGTGACGTCACTGTTTTCTTAGTTTTTTCTTGGTCTCGTTACAGATGCTCAGGTGTAGCAATTCGCAAGGGCTGTCGTAGAGAAGTTCCAGCTGGCTTTTATCCAGATTGTTGTCCCAGAGAAGTTTGCGACGGTTAAATCTCTTAACAGCAACGTCAAACTTAGGGTGACATTTTGTTAAAAAAAAATAATTTGTACCATTACTACTGACGTCGTAGTTTGAAAATAAACAACGTTTTATGAAAGCAAGAAATTAAAACTTTATAAAATTGCGAAGCAGCTTGAAATGCAAAACTGTATTCCAGATGATTTTTGGAGTTTGCTATTCCGTATTGTCCGATAGATCGAGCGAATTTTGATTTTCTGTGTAAAGGAACAAAGAAAACATGCAAACACTAAAAAATCACACAGTAATATAAGAGGAATTTGGTCAAATTTTATTGAATGTTCAAAATTTTTTTCCAGATTTGCATGAAATTTCTTGACAAGGGAGGTTTGGAGCATGAAAAGCACGAGTTCAAACATGAAATACTCGACTGAATTTGTATTTTGCGTGTAAAGCAACAACCGGGTCCTTGTCCTTACATGTCCTTAGTCTTTAAGTCCTTATATGAATACTTTACATAACTGTACATAAAACTCTACATAAAAACTGTACATAAAACTGTACATAAAACTGTACATAAAAACAATAAACACACAACTAATTCCTGGATTACCCCAGCCGTCATTAAATCTTCTAAAACAAAAGGACTTCCTTAGAACCAGATCTACAGAAGATGAAGGACGCAAGATATATATCTGCTCGCAAGATATACGAGAGGATGCTTGTGAACAGGCTGGTGTGGCAGTTTGAAGGTTCAGGGCGGTTGTTTCCTGCCCAGTTCGGCTTTCGGAAACACCAGGGTGCCCAAGACGCGATGTTATATCTGGAGTCTGGGACCCAGAAGCCTGAATTAATGACTGTTTTGCTGTGGCATCAGAGCGGCCTACGACATGGTTGATGTATCGTGGGTTGGCCATGAGCTTGGCAGTCTGGGCGTCCGCAGTAAGGTCAAGGCTACTGTCCTGAATCTCTTGGGTCGACGCTCCTTCGCCACCAGAGTCGGACGCACCTGGTCGGGGGTGAGGTCCACCGATAGAGGGCTACCGCAGGGAAGCTGTCTTAGCCCAGTGCTATTCGCAATTGCCATCAATTCTGTCCTTGTTGCTTTGGGTCAGATGATCAACGTGGTGGTTTACGCAGACGACGTGGTGGTCTGGCTCACAGGGAAAGACCTGCCGGTAATTCTCGCGGCTCTTGAGACTGCTATCAATGAGGGGTCTAGTGCTCTGGCTGTTAGGGGCTTGCAGCTGTCCAGCGCACAGACAGAGCTTATGGTGTTTCAGCGGGGCCAGAAATGCGAGGCGTCGCTCAGAGTGGACGGCACCCTTGTTCGGTCCTCCTTCAATATTCGTTACCTTGGCTATTGGCTGGACCCTCAGCTCACCTGGACACATGATGTGACTGCGGTCAGGAAGAATATTTTAGCCCTGAACGTTCTGAAATCTCTGGCAGGGAACAGGTCGGTTGCGAAGCGTAGCACGGTTGTTACTTTCTATAGAGTTTATCTCCGTTCCTGTGCCGACTTCCACGTTCCGGTTCTGGCCAGTTCTCGGCAAGCCCTTGACGGGATACAGGTGGCCCTAAAAGATTGCCTTAGGGTTGTTACGGGGTGCTTACCCTCCACGCCTGTTTCTGCTCGGCATGTTGAGGCTGGCGAGATCCCAGTTCTGTACCGGGCCAGAGAGTAGTGGTCAGGCTCTGTCACCGCGCGATCGCTAGGGGTCCCACTGACCCTCTGGCCAGCATCCTGCGGGATTACATGTTGCTACCTCAGGGTGCTCGGGAACTGTTGGGCGCTCCGGGTTTGGGGGCTACTCTTCTCGGTCAGGCAGGGATGGTCGGCTTTCCGGAGCATTTGGTCGTTCACCCTCCAGCCCCGTGGGTGTGGTGTTGCGCTGCTGACGTGGCTCTGTTGGATCCGATAGTTCCCGTCCGTGTGTCTGAGTACTCTGCACTGATTTACTGTGACGCCTCTTTTCTGCGGGCTGAGGATGAGGGGGGTGGTGTAGGGGTGTGTGTCCCGAGTCTCCGCTTGGAATTCTGTTACTCGCTTGGTTCTCTCCCATCGGCCTTCGTGGGTAAACTTGTTGCGGTGTCCATAGCTCTTGATGTTAGTGCAGACCTGCTGCTCCCTAGATTCTCTGTTTTGTCTGACTCCCTTACCGGGATCGGTTTTCTCAGGAGTTGCTACCGGTCACTTCAATGCTCGCACCCGATCGCGTTGGAGATCGGGTGGAAGCTGTTCACTTTACATGGTCAGGGTCTTTTTTTGTTTGTCGGTTGGGTCAAGGGCCATTCTGGGGTTTTGGGGAATGAGCTGGCAGACCGTCAGGGGTCTGGAGGGGGATGTAGCGTGGTCCGCTTTGCTCTGGGCCCTCGCGATCTATGTCCGGTTGTAAGCAGGATTTTTCAAGGTGAATGGGCTGCGGCCTGGGCTACTTGTGAGACAGGGATGCGGCTTTATGCTCTCCATCCGTCCACTGCCTGCCCGCAGCTCCTGAATGGCCTTTCTCGCAGGGATGCAGGCCTGGTATCACGGCTGCGTACTGGTCATGTTCAACTGCGAGCTTACCTTACCCGCCTCGGTTGGACACGGTCGCCTGAGTGTGCGTGCGGTGGGGGTGTTGAAACAGTGCATCATTTCCTTTTGGAGTGTCCTCTCTGGGTCCCGCAGCGATGCTTCGTCCGTGGGGGAGGGGTGGATCCATTACAGGGGGTCTTGGGGGTTCCGCCACACTCTGCTCCGGGATGCGGGTCTCTGGGACGGGTGCTTGGTTTCTGCCGTGCTACACGACGTTTCTTCCAGTGATCGGGTGCTAACCCTGGGCAATATATCGTTCTTTCTCTTTTCCTCCTCCTCTCCTTCCTCCCCAATTTCGTGCATTAGGCTGTATCCTTCTTCTTGTTCTCTGTTCCTCCTCATTTTCACGGGCCTTGCTGTGGCGTGCCGTGATGTATGGCAGGAATGGCCAGGAGGGCAAGTTTTGGGCGAGTTGTAGGAGAGTTATGTTGTGTAGTGTTTCTAGTGTTTTCGGTTTGTAAGGCTTGTTTTCTTTAGCTGTAAGTTAGTTTGCAAGTAGGTTAAACTGAGCGCATGGCTTGAAGGCCACAGTTTTGTTCTTGGTTCAATAAAGAATCTAATCTAATCTAATCTAATCAACAGTCACTGCATGCCCGACCGTTGATACCTTTTTAAATGAATAAAGATTATTTGAACAATCTTGTGGTGCACATCGCGTAATGTGGAATTATTGGCTGGCTAAAGGTTTGTACTTTGTTGTACACGTCGCATTTATTTCAAAATGCACACTTGAGCCGAATTCGACCGTCGTTGCATGCTTATCGTTTGGTAAACCCCTGTTTCCTCCATAAATGAATAAATATATATTGGGCTTGATGAATGTTGGTTGGCTTTTCTCTGTGACTCGGATACAGCAGGTAAACGGCTTTGTCAGAGATTTGTAGGGGAATTTGGGGGAAAGGAGACACCCCATTAACAGTTTTATCGTATGCCATAATCAAACACGCTTTACTTTCCAAAGAATACCAGACACCAGGAGAGGCTAACACAGGGAAATTTAATCCACCATGCAGAATGCACGAGTCCAGCTACTGTAAAGATAATATATGCTTGGTGATTTGAAAGTCCTAGAGTTAAACAGAAATCCACCCCCGTGGTTAGTTTTTAGTATTCCTTCACTCCTTGAGAGATTTGCACTGCGATGTAACACGTCACCCAGTTTTGGGCTCTTTAGAAGAAAACCTAAATTTTTGCACTGACATCGTATGCTGCACAAACTCTGCAGATTGGATAAAAGCTTAATGTGAGAAAACATCTGGACAAAATCAGGAAATTAAATGGAACCAACATGACGTGCAATAATCTGCAAACTACACAGAATTGTGTGCAAAAAGCTACAGTATTCTGCAGACTGTTTTCATCTGCAGGGTGGGCACGGAAAAAAGTTGAAAAAAGTGTGGAACGTTATCCACTAATTTTATCTTTAGATTCGCCAGTGCATGATGGTGTACCTTTAACATAACATTTTTTTTCGATACGTAGCTTGGCTCCGTCGTGTCTGATTGTTAAGAGGGTATGAAAACTTTAAATAACCAAAACGGCATCATCTAACATCACTGACTTTTCGTGCGACTCCTTGAAATTCTGGAAATATAGTTGCAAATAAAAATGAAACACCAGCCCTGAAGTCTTGAATATGAAATCTTAAAAACTGGTGTATGTATCAATAGGATGAACGGAAAGGAGACGACCGGACTAGAATAACGATGACAAATTTAGCCCCAAAAGTAGGCGAGTGTGTAGCCTATATTATGTACTATATTATTCTTACAACAATTTTGAAAGTTGGGATATGGTTTCGATTAGATCTACGTGTCTAATGGTTGAATACAGCAGCAAGGTTTCATGTGGACTAAACAGTACAGGAACACTGCGGTATGCGACACCTTACAGGAAAGTTTGTTTGTGTTACTTCGCTGTTTTGACTCCGAATAAGTTAAACCTTACCTTAAACATCGAACGAGCCCGTGTTTGTTTTCTAATTCGTGATACTTTGACATACCAAGCTGGTTGTTTATACTCGTTGCAAATGCACTGAATTTCGCTCGCTTCGCTCGCTCATTCAGAGCAAGTCTTTCTATTTGAAGTTGGTTTGTCCGCAGCTATCTATCATCGGCTTTGTGCGTATTTGCAGGAGCCTATAGAAAACAACTAGGAGCGTGTCTCTGTAACTTCCACTACAGTGTTAAGTCAGGAGCAGCTACAGTGGTGTACAAATTTGTTAGCAGAGGTCGCCACCTGCATGAGATGATTAGAGGTGTGCGTCACGTTCTCAAGGCTAATTTTCGGTCCTTTGTTTGTAAACAATAAGTGTTTAACATGGAAACAACACCGAAGTAATAATAAAAAAAAATAAACAAACAGACAATCACTTGTTCTTGAGTTGTTCTAGCCAACAATAAAATAGAGCGTTGCTTTCGTAGAACAC
>JAHWFP010268280.1:0-11657 GCA_023313725.1 Lithobius niger | reverse complement strand
CTGCCGAAGTTTTGGCCTTTGTCGATACGTGCCGAACACGAATTAGCATGGCAATGTATAAGTACGAATTCCTCCTTCCCTTGTTCAGAAAGGGCAAAAATTTCAGCAGCATCCAGACCCACGTAGCCCTAATACTTAGGGCTACGTGGGTCTGGGTGCTGCTGAAAATTTCGGCCTGTTCTGAAGAAGGAAACAAGGAATTCGTAACACATTGCCGTACTAATTCGTGACCAGCGCATAGCGACAAAGGCAAAAGATACGGAGTGGGATTTATTTGAAAGTGGATTTCGATTACGACTGCATAGACACAAACTGCACGAAAAATCTACTTTGAAAATACAAATTTGATGAGTGGTTTGAAAGAAATCGTCTGTACCCATAAACAGACAGAAAATTTCAAACACTAGTAATGAATCTCCGGTAATGGAAAAAAAAATCATTGTCAACAGTTGGAAACAGTTGGAACAGTTTGCATGGATTCATCTAATTTGCGTGGATTTCTCCTGATTTTCATGGATTTGCGGATTTACAGGTTGGGCACCAAGGTTTGCACATTTCTACCGAGATTTGCAGATTTTCGTGTAATTTTAGCTGATTTCCGTGGATAGGTATTGATTCGCGTGGGTTTTAAAATTTGAAGAATTCTACAGATTTTTGCAGATTTTCGCAAAGATTTGCAGACTTCACGCGGGTTTGCAAATCCGAAAACATAAGGCTACGAGAGTTCATCGTTTGTCGGTCCCCTCGCCGTTCGCAAAGTAAAATGCCGTGTTCGCCCCTTACGACTGCGAGTAGCAGTTTGTTTTAACGTCCGCTAACGTGACTGTGAACTTTCTGCAGAGGCAAACATCTTTTCGCCCGCCACCAGGACATCATTGAAAAGGTGTGAGGTGGGTTTGGTGTGAACGTGATGGTGTTATTGTAATAAATGCCCGAGTGCATAGAGAATAAATTTGTGAGAACGCTCTGTCTTGTCACCATTTACTGACAGACAAGCCGAGGTGGATGGTACATTTGTACCATTTATTAACAGCGTGCGCTCTGTCCGACCGAGGCAGAATTTTAATTAATTCGCCTTAATTAATATGCGCCACCTTTGTGTGCGGGTGTTTCTCTGTGTTTCGACAGCGACCTTTTAAACCCCGTGAAGCATTTAAATAACGATTTTTCATATTAAATTAAAGGCGTTCTTAAAGGAGTCTGTTAAAGGCGCTTAAAAGGTTTCGTCATGCTATTCTGTAGGCTGTACCTCTTCATTTGAAACATTGTTATTACTTGAAGTTATTATTATTTTTATTATTCTAATTGTGGAAGATGCCCTGATAAGTGCCCTGTACTGGTAGAAGATGAACAACTCCCGTCGTACCATCCAGGAGTCTTCTTACAGCAGCGTCATTTCTCTTCTTTGTGTCATAGTTTAGAAAGTTAACTAGATACAGCATCTCACTTCTTCCCGTTCTACGTGGGGCCCTAGCGGTAGTTGCGGCTACTAATACATCTGGTAATGCTTTGCCTTCGTGCTGCTTCGAAGGCGAAATCATTACCAGAGGTATTAGTAGCCGCAACTATCACTAGGGCCTCGCGTCGCGTAGGACTAAAAGAAGTGAGATGCAGTGTCTAGTTAACTTTCTAATCTGCGGTTTTTATCACTGGCAGAGTGGAGAGTCATTAATACGCGACGAACTATCTGCGTGTGTGTTTTTTCTGATTGGGACACACTTACGTTCACAATTTTTTTGATTTTTTTGGCTCATATTAACTGACAAAGAAGATTTGGAGCGAGAAAGAAAACGAGTTCAAAGATAATGTACCTATACTTCCAATATTTTAAAGGGTCGGGAGCCGAAATTCGGAGAAGAGCACTGGGCCGAACTCACATTAAGTGCATGGAGCAGCAATGTGCTGCCCTGCGGGTGAGCACTGGGCAGAAAGGTTTCTGCCTGATGGTGGTTTATATAGAAAGTGAACTAATGTATGATATTGCATTACTCACTCGGCTGAGTATATAATTGTAATCTTCAGAACTCCGTTGTTTATCGATACCACACGCCATGGCTGTTTGCTGTGACATGTATATCACGTGACTGAGCTAGTCCAATCAGACGGCCAAACAGCCGTTGTTCTCGTTCGTCATTGGCTAACTCATGGTGACGTCAGGTAAACAGCCATTGCACATGCTTTAGTTATTGTTGTTATGATCAGAAGCGGTGTAAAGGAGGTGCCCTACGGCCCGTTGGCCATGGTGTCACCAAGATAATTTCACTCATGCCCCGCGTTCTGAGCGCCCCACGATCCCATGCGGCGTAGTTGACGAACGAGTGATCGTGAAGGGGATGTACGTTAAAAATTAAGCTGAGGCCATAACGTTTTTTTTTATATAATAGTTGTACATATGTGCGATAAAACGTCACTTGTGCTACGGGCAAACCAGAACCGGCGAGCAGCAAATCTGAAGGGACCTCGTGCAGAACGTTTCGTTTCTTCGAACCAAGCCTATAGTTTGCATTCTTCCCTTAACGACAACAAGTTAAGTTCTCGCGCTGGCTGGTATAGTTGACGCCTATAACCAACCGGTGTTGCTTCGGTGATGTAAGATAATGGTTTTTAATGCACGGTGGTGACGTCGCGCTAACACATCCCCATGCTAAAAGTGTAGTCGTTATATACGGTCAATGTGAAAACCCACACACGTCACAGTGGGTTAATTTTGATAACCCACACTTTTTTGATAACCCACACTTTTTTTATAATCTAACACTTTTTACGCGGGTCTACACAACCCCTGCTCCACCATGTGACATATGATCCGACTTTCTAAATTTACCGTACACAACACAAATGCAACCAGCATAAACAGGCACAGTTACAACCTGCGACATTTTTTTTTCTAGCCTAACACGGAAAAAAAAAAAAAAAAAAAACTCGCGTACTATGCTAGACCCCCACCCACGGAGGAATGGCCCAACTCGGCAATCTTTCGTTCCGACGGTACGA
The DNA here is from genome assembly GCA_023313725.1 of Lithobius niger. Taxonomy (NCBI): domain Eukaryota; kingdom Metazoa; phylum Arthropoda; class Chilopoda; order Lithobiomorpha; family Lithobiidae; genus Lithobius; species Lithobius niger. The sequence goes on along the minus strand of JAHWFP010268280.1, from coordinate 8,663 downwards.
AAACTAGGCTACTGACACTTCCTAAACAACACCTAAAAACCTACGAGACTCAAGCGAATAGCGCATTTTCTACACTCATCTTATTTAAACTATTAAATTAGAAAAAAAAATACAGTTTTACCTTAAACACACACGTCGGTATTACGCAGCGTCTCTCCTCTTTGGTTCGCCTTCATACACAGGAAGGTTCCAATCCCGTTTCTAAACTGGAACTTCCGTTCAGGAATTTACATAAGTCGCATGTAAAAAATCTTAAATCCTTGAAACAAGTCATTAAAAAACTCTAATAACACGATAAAATTAGCTCGATGTCACACCTTAGCTGTAAAACACATATCCGATTTACCGCTGATATTCGCTCGTCTGCTCGAAACGGCTACTCCAATCTCGGGCGTGGAAGGAAATCAGCACTCGCGCTTGCAGCGCTCGTGCGATTTCCCTCCACGCCCTCGATTGGACTAGCCGTTTCGAGCAGACGAACGAATATCCGCGGTAAATCGGCTACACCTCACGGATATCTCTTACCGTCGATTTTTTCAATTTCAAAACGGTGCCATACACGACTCGGTATACACCACTAGACTCAGCGGCCACCAGTTAGTTAAAACACGGCAAATTAAAACATCGTTGCCTCCTTATATAGCTAATAGGCTTTGTCGACGTAACCCAGTGAAGGATGGTCCCGTTTAAACCGTGAGGATAACATCATTGCAACGGTAAAAAGAAAAGGATTTCGTTAACGACACACATTAGCTTAATTTAAAATATTATCGACGCCATGTTGCATGGATGAATAGGCCTACTCTCGAACCAAAGTTAGCTGCTGCTTAACGAAATTAAAACGGCAGGTAAAAAAAATTGGCCTAAAAGTTGGCTTAAAATATGCCTAAGACGATACGTTGCTATTACGAGCCGTTGCTGGCTTTATCAACAACCCGTATGTTATGACGTCTCCCCCATCACTTTGGTCACTACCACTGAAGCACTGATCTATCTATATACGTAGCACGTTCCGCCGAACACTGTAGCTGTATGCCGGGAGGCACACCATGTTGCATAAATGAATGGCCCTACTGTCCTACCCAAACGAAATTAAACTGGCTGGTGAAAATAGCATTCAGCCAGTTTCAAGCTCAGGGCATCGCGATCGAAAATGGGCAATTGCACAATAAATACAATGTGTTGCGAAAAGCCAATGCTGATCTTTAGTCAACTATGAAAGGAGAAGGAAATAAATCGAATCCGTGACTACAGCGATCTATACAATCAGTCGCACGTGGAAACCACGGAAGCAAGCGATGCCGAACAAAGTAACGGTCGCCAAGTTGAAAGCCAGCAACCTAACACTCCCAAAGAAAGTAACAGTGGGGACGTTGCTCTTACTTTATCAATTTAATCCGTTAAAACTAGGACCCGTCATTTTTGACGAGTTTTCAACTAGTTACACACATTGTGGTAATTTTATTGTCGTTATTTTAGTTGTTGATCTTCGGCTTCTTTGTCGTCGTAGCTGACTGGTGAGCATGTTCATCAAAGTTTCCTGACTTTGATCAATAAACAAAAGAGATCCTGGCAAAGGCCGTGCGCCAGATCTGCTGAGCAGGTATCGTGAAAGAGCAGATTTGGCACGGTACGGGTTTGTAGGAGGTTCTAGGTTGCTCAGTAAAGCTCCGTTGACTCGGGACGTTCTAATTTAATAAGAAATATTCCTTGCTTTCGAAGTTTCTCGTCTTTCTTCGGCGACAACTTTTTCGAAACATCAACAAGTTAACACCCTTTATTTATTTATTGGCAGTAAATATTTGATTACCAAGTAAGGAGCACCTTATAAACGGGGTTTTAATGCTAGAATCGATTACCTTATACTATATGCAATTAGTTAAAAAAAAAAATACAAAAATCCCGAGGCGTGATTTATTTATGGACATGAGGACTCGTGTTTTCCTCTCGCTTATGACTTAGCCTTAATTAGATGATCCGCTTCGCATGTCACGTTTTTAATGCAAGTAATTGAAAAAAAATTGCTTGCGTAGGTTGTAAGGCTAAAGTTAAACTCATCAGAATATCCTATAACTTAGCAAATTAATTGCTAAAAGCTCACAAACTGTCTTCTTAGGCCAACAAAAGTGAATTGCAGGGTGCGTAAAGGTGGTAGAAATAGTCACTTGGCCTAATCGGCATTCAGTGATTTTAAATGTCATTTTATTATGGCAGCGCCCATGGAAGCCGAAGCTATATGCATCCCACCTCGTTCTTCACGGATTATTGGAATTATTTTACGGCTTACCTCACTCTAAACACAGCTACTAATTCTTCCCTTTGCTCTAAACACGGCTTCTATGAATTACCTGTGCTATAAACATGGCTTCTGAGGTTCACTTTTGCTCTAAACACGACTTATATATGGCTTACCTTGTAACTACTCAGGGTGAGGTGTCAAGTATTAAATTCAATTCACCCCTTACTGGAGAGGGTAGGACACTACGCACAGAATAATTCATATTAGGCACTAAACTCAAGTTGCAGCTTCGTTTAGCCCTAGCAGAGTCAGGAGAGAGCTACCGTTCGAGTTGTCTTTCCAACATCAACTGAAGATTGGCCCAATCTGTACAGTTCTTATACTGGCCAGCGAGGGTGAACCCCGCCAGGATTTACGTCAAATGACCAGCCGTACTGCATCGATCCGGTTGGTTGAGCAGTGGGGCAGACTCGCTGCCTTGCTGTTGGTGCTTGGGCAACTTCCGTGTTAGGTAGAAGTTGGGCGGGCGTTCACAGCTTACATCATGACGAGGTGCAGCACGAAGGGTGGCTTCTTGCTGCCTTTTGTCATTCATGTAAATGGCTGGTTACAACCTTTGCTCTAAACAGGGATTCTATTGTTAACCTTTGCTGTAAACACAGTTTCTAGGACTTACCTTTGCTCTAAATATGCGTCTGTGGCTTAACTTTGCTCTAAACACGACATCTAGTGGTTGGTAATCTTTGCTCTAAACATGGCCTGTAGTGATTATAATTTGCTCTAAACATGGCTTCTAAGGCTTGCCTTTCCTCTAAAAACGGCTTCTAAGGGGCTTACCATTGCTCTAAACACGGCTAGTACAGCTAATCGTTGCTACAAACACGGCTTCTAGGGCTCACCTTCGCTCTAAACACAGCTACTAGGGATTATCTTTGCTATAAACACGGCTTCTACTGTTTACCTTTGCAGTGGCGTAACTACAATGAGGCAGAGGAGGCAGCCGCCTCCGGGCCCACCGACTTTGGGGGCCCCATTCACTGGTCCCAATATAAAATTTGTTTGTAACCGCAAAATATTAGAAAGTAATTTGCTGCTATAGTTTCGAAAAAAAAGTTGTGTCTTGTGTTGTAAAAACTTAATGGTTTTATTTTTTAAGGGAGGGAGGGGGGGCTCCACTGGGATCTAGCCTTATGTGGCAAAAAAATGCACTTTTTTATGAAGGGGGGTGGCCTCCACTGGGGTATTGACGTGTGTGGCAAAACTGCATTTCTTTTTTTTATGGAGGCTCCTGCCTTGTGTGGCCAAAACTGCAATTTTTTTATGAAGGAAGGCGGCCTCCACTGGGCTCTCGCCTTGTGTTACAAAACCAATTTTTTCATAAAGGGGGGAGGGGAGCGGCCTCTGTTGGGCTCTTACCTCCTCGTATGGCAAAACTGCATTTATTTTTTTTTTAGTAAAAGGGGGCCCTCCACTGGGCTCTCACCTTGTGTGGCAATAACTGAATATTTGTGTGAAGCAGGGAAGAGGGGGCCTCCACTTCACTGCCGCCTCCGGGCCCCAATTTTGAAGTTACGCCTCTGTACCTTTGCTCTAAACATAGTTTCTAAGGCGTATCTTTGCTCTAAACATGGCGTCTGTGGCTTACCTTTGCTCTGAACACAACGTCTAGTGGTCACCTTTGCTCTAAACAAGACTTCTAGTACTTACCTTTGATCTAAACATGGCTTTTAAGGCTTACTTTTGCTCTAAACATGGATTCTAGGGCTTACCTTTGCTCTAACCACGACTTGTAGTGCTAACCTTTGCTCTAAACATGGATTCTAGGGCTTACCTTTGCTCTAACCACGACTTGTAGTGCTAACCTTTGCTCTAAACATGGATTCTAGGGCTTACCTTTGCTCTAACCACGGCTTGTAGTGCTTACCTTTGCTCTAAACATGGCTTTTAAAGCTTACCTTCGCTCAAAACATGGCTTCTAGGACTTACCTTTGCTCGAACACGACGTCCAAAGCTTACTTTTGCTCTACACACGGCTTCTAGTGTTATACATTCGCTCCAAACACTTACCTTTGCTCGAACTATCGCTTACCTTCATATAATAAACATGGCTTCCAGCATTTTTAGCCTTCTCCTTAAACAACGCTTAAAACTGCTATCCGCGTCAAACAATACATTTCGCTGAGGAATTGGAGTTTTAGGAAGTCATTGGACGTTTTTGAAGGAATTTAACCGTTGTGGTAAAGCACGTTAGTGCTGGTTTTTAATTTATTCGTGTTTTAAATGTAGTTTACTAATAAGGGGAAAAAGGGACCAGATGGTCAGAAAGTAGGAATTTCGTATTAAATTGGAATGTCTAACAAAGAATCCAGCATCTGTCAAACCTTACTCTACAAGGTAAAAGGAAGGAAGTTGTATTGGTAATACACGAATGGCACTACGGAATGAACATTGCGAACTGCCAAGGATGACAAGTGACAAGTAGCTGACTTTGTTTCGTCTTTATGCTGCTCACTTGTCATCCTTAGCAGATCACAATGTTGGTTCCGTTGTGCTATTCGTTTATTACCAATAATTTACTAAAGATGACAAGTGTTCAGGGCTTTTTTTTCGTCTTTATGCTGTTCACTTGTCATCCTTAGCAGTTCACAATGTTGTATCGCTCTTTTATTTAGAATTTGAGGCAGATATCTTCCCATAAATAGACAAGACAGCGGGGGTAGTTTAAAAATGATTCTCGCTCGGCAAAAGGAATTGCAGAGAGGCCCCCGAACTTCAGTTTTCCCTTCTACGCCAGAATGAACCTGACGCTTGAACGTATTTAAAGGGTTAAAATTCGCTGAAATAAAAACACTTGGCAATAGCTTAAACACTATGGATAGAAATATTCAAGGCCAACTCGGTTTCCATGATTTATTTTGAATATTCAAGCAACTTCGCTGTTTACAAGTTTTAAAATTTTAAGTTAGACAATGCGTTAACAAGAAGTAATTAGTTGGAATAAGCCATTTGCGTATACGACAGGTGATTATTGACGGTTCTTCTCGCATCGGGTTTAAACTATTTAGCGACGTCTGAGAACTGAATAGGCCAAAATTACAAATAACAGAGCCTCCCACGCTATGTGTTAATTAATGCGACAGAGCTTCTCGCAACGAAACGCACTTGTTATACACAATTTCATCTTGTTACGGAACAAGGAATCCAGCAGTATAAACTAAATCCCAAGCCGAGAACAGGGGGTGCTATGTAGCTGAACGCTGGACGTTAAACACTGTGCGGGGGTAAACGGTAGTCCAAGAAAATGTGCAGTCAACTAGCCTATACTTCTACGCTAACTTCTTATTCAGAAGAACACTGGTTTCCTTCTGTACTTGAGAACTTGCACGATAATCTATCTGTACGCGTCCGTACAGCTAATCGATTTCAGCATACAAGAAATTGAACAGTGAAACACGCTTTCTTCCTCACGACTCCGTAATCTTAGAGCCAACGCCCCAAGCGCCTCACGTGACCATCGTCGGGACTTTTACAACGGGAGACTGGAAGATGCCGAGTGATGTCACCAACAATACCGAGGCAGTATTTAGGCGAGAAGAAAAATTAACATATGACGCTTCAAAGAATGAATAAAACATAAGAAAACAGAAAAGAAGGTTTTGATTTTATTATTGAAAATTAATAAAATTGCAAATGCTGAAGCTTTGCAAATAAGGTTTAAGAAATTATTTAACTTTGTAAAACTCAACACCAGGATTAAGACCAAGGCTCATTGAGAATACTCACGCAATGCGTGATGCTTCAACGGAATCCAGGGAGCGTTCGTGAATCCAGCCGAAAGTGATTGACGGCCAAGAATCACATCGCGAGATGCGATAGTTGGTTCCGTTGTGCTATTCGTTTATTACCAATAAGTTACTAAGGATGACAAGTGAGCTAAGGGTGCTACGGATGACAAATGAGCAGGGCTTTTTTTCCTCTGTCTTTATGCTACTCAGTTGTCATCCTTAGCAGATCGCAACGTTTTAGCACCATCGTGTTTAAAAAGAGTTTGACGGAAACATTAGATTGAACATCGACTGAGATCCAGTTGTCGTTTTCGGGGCAAGATCGTTAAGGGCAAGGTAACAGAGTGTAAGGGAATTGCATGGTTATCCACTAGGGTTAAAAGAAACAATGTATTGGTACTTTGGTCATTAAATTCATTTGATACATTCCAGCTATACTTTAGTTTGAAAAACCAACGAAAAACGTCTTTGAATCACACTTACTTGATCTGTCGTTATCGGTCGTGAAATGTTAACGCTGATCTGGGGCACGAAATATTAATGCAGATTTAAAGGAGCAGTCGGTGTGTGTTGTAAAATCGTGTTGTTTAATAATTGAGGTTTAACACAACTATACTTGGTTTTGTAAATCTTGAATGTATATAGTGACCATGACCAAAGGGATATAATGAGTGTTGGCCTATTAAATATAATTGTTTACCGCTATAATGGAATGTTAAGAGGGGAAAACGGGGGACCTTATTGGGCTTTGTAAATATTTCAAGTGCTGTGTAATAGCTTAGCTATTGTGTTTACAATTAACCAAACTAATAATTCGTTACCACAGTTAAGTGCTTTTACCCGTATAACATCTAGTTTGGGATTGCGGTTAAATCTAATAGTATTGATCAATATTTCACGTTCTATGAAGTTAACGGCATTGCCTAATTGACCGACCAAGCTTGTGATGGCGCGCCTAACTAACCAAGCTTTTGATTTTCAGTTTTAAACTTTGTTCGTTACACGTTTGAGCCAAATTAGTTGGCGTGGGTTGATGTCTGGATAACGGTAAATAAAAGGGATGTGGCAGTGGCGTACACAGGAGGGGGGCAGGGGGTCATTGCCCCTGCCCTCTCGGTAATCTGTGCACGCTACTGGGATGTGGCGTAATTCGATACTCCAATAGCAGCTAACCAAGCAAGGTTCCTCGAATATTTCTTGGATGGTACTTAATTTCCACACTCAGTAAAAATATTCTGAATTGAAGACGTTATTTCTGTTTTCATGCGAGAATTTGCCTTTCCGTTCATTTCTTTTCCTGAAAGGGGTTTAAGGAAAAGAGTATGGCGTGCGATTAACGCCAAACTGCGTCCACATAAACGAGACTGACGTCATGTGCAGTGCGTAATATTGACGATGAACTTTACATCATAAAGGTTTGGGTTAGGAGGACAAGCAACTAGCTGCGATTGCAAAGCGAGCTTGTGCAACAAAGGTAAGCCGCCTGTGACGCGATTGACGAATTGCTGATCTGACAGATGTGAAAAGTGTATTTGCCGCTGACCTATATTGTCATGCAGAGTGTATTAATAGTTACCTTCTTCGATATGATCGACTAGTAACTCGAATTGAAACAAAATATTTGCTGAAGTCTTTGAGGAAATGAAACCTCAATTAAAGAGCGGCGACCCCTTTGTTTTATCGGATGTTACAGAGAAAATTAACGACAGATTAGGTGATGATAAGGTTAAAATTAAAGCTGTTAAATCCCAACTAGAAAAGACATTTAATGAAGAGATTACATTTTCTAGTCCAGTTGAAGCCAATAAGTCAGGAATGGTATTTGATTCTTCTGTATCGGTTGAAGATGTTACTGAGAAATCTTGGGAAGCAACGGAAATATCACAACTTATTTTTACATTCTTTTCATGACTTTTTAACATCCCACCTTTCCTGATACAGTCAACACATACTTAGAACACTGGAAACGATGCTTCTGGAGGAAATGTCTTAAAAAAGTCAAAATACCACCTAAAGGTAGCAGCCTGTTCCAAATCTGTCAGATCAGCATTCAGCAATTCTTGTGTAGACTTCGTCCTGAAAGTTCTTGGCTGCCATTAAAAGTTTTGATTCGGGAGAGTCCGAACAGGCACACCTGACCGCACAGAGCAGGGTGTGTAACTAGTACTACTTCCAACATCTTCTAACTGACATCGTCTTCGAGCTTCCTTCGTTTCGTGCTTGAAATCTTCTCTAGCGGTGCTTCACGAGTATATAATTTGTAACAATTATTGTTCATACGATAAATGAAGATATCACCTGGAATGTTTTTAATAGCGCAAGAACATGACAGTAGTGTATGGTACTATTTTAACACCTTAGTATGGAGTTGTGTACGGCTCCTAACAGAAATCAATACTAAACTTCGGTGTACAAACCTCTTCCGTAACTAATTCAGTGCTATTTGAGATTTCAGCCTGTAACAGTTCCAATGCAATTCGTGTTTGAAGATTTCAAATTTTCTCCGTAACAGATTTCAATGCTGAGGGAAAGCCCAGCATGACGTTGTTGTGTGCAGATTAGTATTGCAGTATGGAGTTGTTGTGCGCGCGTTAGCATGGGCTAACTCTTCCTAATGCTAGAAGATTTCAATGCATGAC
>JAHWFP010268250.1:0-11844 GCA_023313725.1 Lithobius niger | reverse complement strand
TACCTCCTCCTTACAGCTGCTGGTAACTCTGTCTTCTGCCTATTCAATTCCTACATCGGCAAAACTAACAGAGCATAGCTTTTACGCGAAAAGAAATATATTTTGTTTTGACATGAAACAATCTGCTACTTTCTTGATACATGAACGAGGGAAGAGGCGAGCATGTGTGACTACAAGGGAACCGGTTATGCTTTAGCATGTAGGACTGAGCAATAACCAATACATTAACATGATCAAAACGCTCAATTTTCAACAACCCCCCTATACATATATCCATTAAGTTAGGTCAAAGGTCAACGAAAGCTATAACTACTGATGTCTCTCAGAATACATCGTGGATAGATGCAAGTACGAAATAAAATGAGCTATAAATTCACTGAACAAAAAACGGCTTCGCCGTTTAGAAAAAAACATTAGGGCTCGTATCCCCATACTCACAGCCGTGATGGTGCACGAATAAAAACGGATTAGAGTTCACTCGAACGCAACGAACTATAATTTGAACTCCAATACCAGGAAATAAGGACTGTTTTTGATCAATGGTGACGTCAGAAAGAAAGCCCAGTTTACGTTTGAAAAGAAGTTTAATATTTCGGTGTTTGGGCGTGCACACATAAAATTTGTGTATTATACAGACTTTTTTTTATATTTGTCTGTGTTTGTTGTTTCATCTATTAAGTTTGTTTCGTGTGAGTAGTATATGTGTATTTTGAGTACATTTATAATTTGTGAAACAAGCAGACTGTAGTTAAGACAGTTTTTTGCCTGTGTTTGTGTTTGAAGGTCGTTTGAGCTGGTTATCTCTAGTTCGTTTGAGTAATTACGTGTTCACTTTGTGTATGCATTTTTATCTTTCAATTTTGTAGCGTTTTGCTGTTTATGGCGTCTGTTTTGTGTGTTTGTGGGTTTACGTTTTGCAAATTGGAGTTCAAATTAGAGTTCGTTGCGTTCGAGAACTCTAATCCGTTTTTTTTATTTGTGTACCTTCACGGCTGTGAGTATGGGGATACGAGTTCTAATGTTTTTTTTTTCTAAACGGCGAAGCCGTTTTTTGTTCAGTTAATTTGGTGGCTTTTTTCGCTTCCTTTTTATTGCAATTGCTACTGTGTGGTCTATCATGTGTCCACTGTCAACCGATTTTTGTTTTCGAAAAAACGGAACATTAGAAATGCAAATCTTGTTTAGGATCCGCCCAAGATTTGTCCCATGTTTATTATTTGATGTCAACCACACCAGCGTGTGTCTAGATTTAGTACGTGTCATCTCGATGAGTAGTTGATTCTGGATTGTTGCAGTATCATGGCAAACAATCGCCGAAACAATTTAACTGGATTCCTAAAGCCCGCATTGAAGAAGTAAATAAGTCACTCAGTCATGTCGGCCACCCCTTACGGTTTAAAACTTGAAGATTTAAGGAAAAATCAAGACCATTTAATTTTGGGTCTCCACAACTCAAACAACGACAATGTTCTTCACGTATTTCTTGGGGCCTCAACCCATGGCCACGCGCCCACCACATAAATACTAAGTAATACATCCGCAGAACAACGCACCACCAATCGGAACAGCACCTACCATGACTTCTATTACTGTTGATCTATAACTTCACGGCGGCGACAGAAGATCAACAACTCCGTTTTGGCAGGAGCCAGCGACAACCCACAAGTACGCAATTTACAGAATACACTAGCCAAGACCTGCTGTATTCGCTTAGAAACTCAACGAAGTTCAACAACAGCGAACCAAAGCGCAACATCGTCTGCATAACAGACAATGTCGTTGGTTAAACCCAATTCGCATAGCACCGGACTGAGGCAGCTGCCTTGAGGCAAGCCTCTGTCCGTGACAAACTCAGACGGCCAACTGCTGTTTACTCTATTGTGGCAAAGATCCTAGTCCCCAACAGGGCCAAGATCGCAACAGCCAGCTTGACACCTACACCCATTCGGAAAAGAGTGGCATGGACCCATGCTATGCTGACCGTCTCGTAGACTGAGGTCGAGAAAGACCACAACAACAGTCAACCAGCGCGCCCACGCCTCTCGCACACCGGACAGCAGTAAAAGAATTGCGTCTTGTGCACTCCGCCCTGTACGGTATCCAGATTGTCGTGAAGACAACCAATCGTAATACTCTAAGTGCCAGTTCAACCTGAAAACTAACATTCTCTCCCAGCTCCCAACCATTGTTGCATCTTGTTCGCGTGAGCTGACCTGAGGGAAATTCTGGGTGCCTCCTCGCACGACGCAGGGACTATATATCTGCCCTACGAAAAGTAGTAAGGTTCAGTTAGGGAGACGGCAAGGTTCTCTTATAGGGAATGAACTTTGGCGAACTTGGGTGTGATATGGCGAACTTGGGATTAGTGGAGATATGGATGTTAGTTTTAACAAGGGTAATATGGATTTGGTTTTAAGATTTAAGTAGTTGTAAGATTTAGAACTGAGCGAATGACTTCGGGTCCGTAGGCTTATGTATGAAATAAAAGTAAAGTGAGCTATAATCCGATATTGTGCGCCTGGCCTACTGTTACCCCATTGTGAACATATTGCAGCATTGCAACCATTTAACATTGTTAGCCGCTCCGCCGCCGCCTGTCCATTTTTGAAAATTCTCGTGCGCAAACGAAGGCCGTGCCAATATCTTACATTATAAGGCAAAGTCCGATAGCAAAAAACGACAAGATGTATCCCTACAATGAAAACAGGCAAGCGTGTCTATTCTTGAAGTTGAAACTGGTACATTGTTGCCTTGAAAAGAAGTTCAAACTGAAGTTGAAGTTGTGTTGTTCTGTAGGCAGACAAGGCGGTTTGAATAGTAGGTCGTATATGTACTGGGTTTAGAACTGTAAATCAGGGCTTAGGTTAAGGATTAGGTTAAGTATTAGTTTTAAGTTGTAGATGTGAGCGTTTGACTTTCAGGTCTGTAGGCTCAAGTAATCAATAAAGTAAAGTAAAGTAAAGTAAAGTTGAAACTAGCTACATCGCTCGCTTCGCTCGAGGAGGTTTGCACGAACATACTATGACGTCTGAACAAACATCAAAAACTTTGACGTTATTTTTTCAGGGTTTTTCGCTTATTTGAGAGTCATAAACGCAAGTTACAGCGATGAAAATAGGCCTATCCAAAACGAAACTGTGGCCTATCTTTCGTTTGGTCCTACTCCCATGTTTGTAGGTGATTTGGTTCCAGAGGAGTAGAGGCACAAACACACACGCACGTACATCATACGTCTTTAATGATGTAGATTGGCACATTGTTGCCTCGACTAACAATTTGCTCTGCGCGGCCATCTCAGAGGCAAATGTTAAATGACGTCACGCACGAAGGACAGTGATTTTTCACACGGTACGGATCGCTGAAGTCAAAGCGATAAACTGGGATTTGAGGGAGGGGGGTCCTCAACAGGAAACAGTACATCTGTTAGCCCTGCTATTGGCATTCTGATGATATAATAACTACATAGATTAGTAGGGGACGCAGTGCACCTACCCAAAACGTTGTTTGGGATGGAACCGAATCAGTTTTTAGAAAGTCTGGCAAAGGCAGCATGGGGATGCTGAGGAAGTGCCAAGTGGTCAGGGAGAGGATGAGAGGAAAGGGGAGGGGGAGAGAGGAAGGAGTGGATGGGAGGAAAAGGGGAGTATTACAGGAAAGAAAATTGCCTGTCACAGTCAACATTCAGTCACTCCGACCGAAAACTGGGAAACAACCACGGGCGAAACCACGTTCTCAGAACCTCTCAAGACAACTGGCTTAGTATGGGGAACTGTCTTTGCTTTCTTTATCAGACTAGTGTAGCTGGCATTCTCTCAAGTCAGGTATCCTAATCCGGACTTGGAGAGAATATCAGATACACTAGTCTGGCAAAGAATGAAAAGACAACTGCCCCGACTAGGACAGTTGTCTTAAGGGTCTGAAAGGTACGCTAATCTGAGAACGAAAGAAAAACCTTTTCCTTCGTTCTCTGATTAACCGATCATGTAGACCCTTAACAATAACTGTCCTAGGACAGTTGTCTTAAGGGTCTAAAAGGTAGGCTAATCTGAGAACGAAAGAAAAACCTTTTCCTTCGTTCTCTGATTAGCCTATCATGTAGACCCTTAACAATAACTGTTCTAGGACACTTGTCTTAAAGGGTCTAAAAGGTACGCTAATCTGAGAACGAAAGAAAAACCTTTTTCTTCGTTCTCTGATTAGCCTATCATGTAGACCCTTAACAATAACTGTCCTAGGACACTTGTCTTAAAGGGTCTAAAAGGTACGCTAATCTGAGAACGAAAGAAAAACCTTTTCCTTCGTTCTCTGATTAGCCAAACATGTAGACCCTTAGCAATAACTGTCCTAGTCGGGGCAGTTGTCTTTTCTTTATTTCTCAGATAAGTATACCTCTTACTCTCTGAAGGCCAGTCTATATAATACTGCATGTCTGCTACTAAAATATGCTAAACCATTTCTCTTACCTGAGGTACACTACGGACACGAGTCCGTGAAGCAGGACGTTGACTAAATGGTATCCCATGGGTTCCAATTCGTGCACGAAATAGTTCCAACGGAAGGTCAAAACACAAAGTGGACGGTACGACTTGTGACTCTGTTCCTGAAAAAAAAAAAAAGGGAACACGATGAATTAATTATTAATCAAATAAATAAATATAAATACCAACAGACATCTGAAATTTGGTGATTGAAATCACAACAAGCGCACACTTGGAAGAGCCACGTTTCGGCGTAACACTGCACCGTTATCAAACAAAACAAATAGTTATTTAGATGTTTTTTGTTTGTTTGATAAAGGTGCAGAGTGTTGCACCGAAACGTGGCTCTTCCATTACACTTCATAATTCCGATGTCCACAACCATATACTCTTATAAGTTAAAAGAATGTACCGATCTTCTAATATTGATGCTTTTTGATCCAAGGCTTTTAAAACATTTAAATGTTTTAGTTTTAAAAATGTAGCAATAGGTCTAAGCCTAGTCACAGTATACAAAAAGCCCTGTTGGCAAAAATTAGTTATGGATAAATGTTTTAGTCAGGTGGAACAGATGGGCCGAGCGGATGGGGCGACCACCTTCTGCCTAGGACGCCCGGATTCGATCCTGGCCTCTTTCACCCCCTGGATGAGAAGGGCCCTGCCGGACCTCGTGCTCATGTCGATCGTGGCATGGCAAAGATCCTGGGATTTTCTACTTGGATTTCTCCAACTAAATTATCTCTCTCGCCTGTCTACCCATAAACATCCACATCTTCATCTGAAGGTGAGGACGGGCTACGTGACCGCCTTTAGGTAACAGAGGGTGGCCTGCACCATGTTTAAAAAGTGAGAACCGCGACAGAATCAGTATCAGTATTAGAAGATCGGTGTATTCGTTTAATTTATGAAAGGTATACGGTTGTGGATATCCGAATTATGAAGTGCAATGCAGAGAATTTCTAGTTTGAGCCTAGTACGATATTGTGATATTTAAAAAAGAACGTGGGTACCAGAAATGTTAGGTTCACGACCTGCATTTCTGAAATACTGAACAAGTGAATTGGTATGGTCCTGTAGCTTAAAATTTAATTTACGTGACCCAGTCTCCATACCAGTTTTTTGATCATTGGTCACTGTACATGGCCTTCAAAATGTTGTCAGAACAGGGAATCTGATTAATGGTATTAAGTTTTACATGATTATCAAGCTTGAAAGCTTTGTGCATGGGTTTCTGCAACGCAAGTTTCAGGCTAGCACGGCACTTGACAACAAATCGAACACCTTGCTGATGTAGAAAAGCACGCAAGGGTTTAGTAACACCTTGTATAGGCCTATTCGGGGCAACGAGGACTTTGGAAACATTATGGAAGGGGGTGAGATTTCTGTGAAGCCACGAAAGGCCGGTGTAACGGAGGACCAGTGGTAGTGGATACCATGTAGTTAAACTCTGAAATAAGATCCTACGACTGTGAGCTCAAATCCTTTGGATTTCACTTTTCAAACTTCCCAGTTTTTACAAAGGATCATTGTTTAATTGGTATGAAAATGTACGGCGCAAGTATAGTTCGTGAGAATTTCGGAATTGTAAAAATTAAAATATTTGTGAGAATTGATGATGAGCGTCAAGTCAAGGAATGAAATATGATTGATACTAGGGGACTTCATAGTAAAGTTAAGAGAAGTGTAAATCCCATTCAAAAAAATCATCAACGATGACGGTTCGGGGAAAAAGTGCAAAACTGTCATCAATAAACCGTTTATATAAAAAAAAAAACACAGTTCTAGAAACCTTTTGCACTCCACTTCAGAATACGGCTGTCCTAAACCGTATTCTCCATAATACTTATAAATACGTAGAATGCACTGATCTTTTTAAAACATTTTACCATTACTAATTTTTGCCACCAGATCGAGTTGGACACCAAATTTATAAGCTGTGCGAGTCTTAGGTTCAATTCATAAAGTAGGTCACGCTATTTTTGGCCAGTTTCCCTTTTCATAAATTTGTTGCGTATATAATTTATCGATGCATTTTTAAAATTTTATTTCGATGTGTTTTCTTGTTGTTCTTTTGGTGCCTAACCTTTGATTCTGTGTGCAAAAGTGCTAGTTCAATTGTTTTTCTTTGTCTGCTGCTTTCAAACCACACGCGAGCATTAGCTCTTGTGGAATGAGTGTTTGCTTTTGTGCTTTTTTTGTAACCTGTGGTGGATGAATAAACTTACTTACTTTTCCACTTCTGTTTGTGCTTTCCGCAGCACACGGAGGTTTGCCTTGCGTGCTTTTATCCGACTCATGTTCGAGTAGTTCTGCCTACCAATAAACAGAACACGTTTAATTTGATTCTGCTTCTGCTGACTCTTGATAAAGACCTTGATTTAGCTCGAAATATGTCACGTTTTGGAGCTTCATACATGTGCACTTTGTGGCTTTTCTGTGATTAATGCGGAACCGTTCGCTTCCCTACACAGATGAGGCAGAAGGCCACCAACAGCCCAGCTTGGTCGGCCTGATTTCGTCCATGAAGCCAGGAAGTGGCAATAGGACCGCAGGGAACCGACTCGCTGGGTTTATTAAGCTTTCAGCCTGTTTCGACTGGCCCGGAAATTAGTCGCAACCTTTCCCTTAACAATACCAGTATCATTCTTCCCTATGAATCTTTCAACTCTCCCTTCCCCAACGCCATTGAAGTTGATGTTAACAAGAGGTTCTACGGGTTGCCTACGAACAGCTCCAGTCGATAAGGAAAGTCGGCCAGCCAGACCCGTAACATTTTGTGGCTTTGGTCGGTATGAATCGAGCACCTCACCTTTGCATACCTCATCTCGTAAAATGGGGGTCTGGTTCATTTCACATACACTCATTGCATTTCAGACACTCACTTCACAGACTCGATCATTTCACAAACATTCGTTCAACAGACATGCATTTCACCCACATTTTTTTTTATATTTAAATTTGTCTAAAAGTTTGTGATACTATTGTGTGTGCGGTGTATCTTGAGTCCTGCATGTATTTTGTGATCGGCTACGTCTTCCTGGACGGGGTGGCTTTAATCGATGGCCGTCATTGTTTTTGCAACCATCTTCGATATAAACAAAGCACTCTACTACTGAAAACGTACAATCGATTATCTGTGTTCGTTCTGCGGAGAACTAAAGATAGGCCGCGGACACTACAGCTGCTTACCGTCCAAAACAAGGACAGCAACTTGGCTTGACCTTCATAACAATCAAATCTGTTTAAAAAGCGTCATCAAATTGGAGGAGGGCGGGGGGAGGACGTGAAAGACAATAGAGGACACAGAGAGAAATAAGGATAGGAGAAGAAAAAAAGGAAGGAAAAGTAGAAAGGTGAGGTAGAACCAGGTGGGAAAAGGAAGGAAGGAAGGAGGGCATGAAACAGAGGACCCATCAACACTTTACCTATTTTCGCCCATACTTTGACAAATCGAGCCTTATTCTTGTCAGCAAAACAGTTCACAGCTGAGGAGCTGTAGACAATTGACTGGAAAAACAGTTCAGAGAGTGAGAGAAAGGCCTGTAACGACATTTTTTTTTTTAAATTGTAATGAATGTCTAGGAAATGATCATGTGAAAAAAAACTGTTGTCAACCTTTCTTGGGCTTTTGACTGGTAGCAGCTAGTATAACACTTAAAACAAATTTAAAAAAAATTTGTTGAGTTTTTAAAATGTCTGAGAAAACATTTGAGAAATGTATGCGTGTGAAATGAATGGCTGTGAAACGATCGTGTCTGTAAATGATTGTCTGTGAAATGAGTGTCCGAAATGAGTGTCTGAAGTAACTGTTTGTGAAATTAAGGGTACCCCGTCAAATGCACTTTCCTGACTCCTCCTCAGCGCTTATTTGTTTACTTTAATACGTATGAAACATTCACTTGCAGTAACTTCGGTATGTTTTTAAACTTTTCTTTAATCACCGATTTCTTTACCTCTTGCAGTTTTTTTTCCGTAACGTCGTGATCGTTTTGCTTGGATCTTGCCTCATAAATACTGTAGGCTAAAGACTGTACACGAAACCAGGTTGAACACTTTTCTGAATTGGGTCCAGTCAGTCAGACTAGCCGGGTTGATACGGCTTCAGAGATTGAAAGCGGACCGCGGCTCCGTTATTGCAAGACTGGAAGAAGGATGAACGGCCATCGTTTTTTTGTTGTTGTTGTTGTTGTCGCAAGGTTTCTCTCTCGGCAATTTGACGAATGGAGCAACAACAGCAGTGCATTCTGAAACCACCAGTCCAAGCTCATCCTCCTGGAAACAGTTTGTTGCTTACGTCAGCCATCAGTAACTTCCAGATCTACGATCCGAAGTCTACAAACTCAACAGAGCGTTCCGCAGAGCGGAAGTGACGTCACTTTCAACGCTCATCTTTTCATTCGGTCCACGAGGCGGGTCAACAGTTTATAGATTAATTCCGGATGGAATCCATCGGTTGTTTGAATACGACGTTACTTTCGCACATGTTCACTTGTTGTTGATGTTGTTGTGGTTGTTCTTGGTCTTGTGTGACACGGTTTCAGAAAAAAACTACTACACCTACCTAAAATCTGAAACATGATCTAGGCCGGAAATTTCCCTGGGCTTCATCCTTACAGAGACCACTTTTTCGATTGGTCGAGCCGTTCCGGAGTTACGGGACCCTGAACGATCATTTTGATTGTTTTACATTGTTTTCACCCTTGTAATTAGGGAACAATGCCACTCAGCAAACTCCAGATCCATTCTTCGTGCACGTGTTATGCCTTTGCTATAAATTCGATTGTTGAAGGGCTAAATGCCCAGGAGTGGTTAACGCTCGTTAAACCATTTGAAACCCTTTTTTTTTGCCCAGGTACAAGAGGTTTCTGTAAAGAGTTAGACAGGGCGTACGGCTACGGGCCATGGCTCCAAATAAATGATCGTGAAAGAATGCCTTGTGCACAAAGGAATGTGGGTGCACGGAGTTTGGTGCACACGGGCAACGGCGGCAACGATGACGTGTATGTCGCAGACGTGCTGATGGTGACAGTGCTTCTGGTAGTGCGCGCTTTGCCCCCTGGAACTTTCCCTACATGGGAGAGAGAAGGTGGGCGGCAGACGAGATGTGCTTCGCGTGTGGAGTGATGACTGCGGTGGCGATGTACTGGAGTTGCATAGATGTTATTGCGTTGTTGCGTTGGTGGTGCAGTTGTGTATGGGCTTCTGGTGTAATGTGTAATGTGTTGGCATATGTATTTAGTTTTGCAAGGCGTAAGGCTTTGGGCCATGGCTCTTAATAAATGATCGAAATAATCCGTGTTTCAGCTAAACGATATAGACTTAAACCAAACTAAGCTACGGCCTTCGGCCTCGTAATTGGCAGTTAGAAACGATAGAATGGCGTATTTATTTCGAAGATGCAGGCTTTCAGAGCCGAGTTGAATTGTTTCAAAGTGACGAGAAACAATCGACTGCGTGCATAAAAGCCTTGTAGCGCGACGCCGTAGCTGTAAAAAAGCTACACGGATTGCAAAAAAAAACGGCAAGTGTGTCGTAAAAAAGTGGGTTATATGATTGAATTTTTACTTCTTAAAATGAACACGAATAAAAATTGATAATTTTTAAAAGTTGAAATAATCAAAAGTACAATTGAGAAAATTCCATCTGTTTAGGTACGGTTGTGCTTTACCAATCATATTCTCAATTATTGTAGTTTTGATTATTTCAATTAAAAAATTATCAATTTTTATCCGTGTTCATTTTAACAAGTGAAAATTCAATCATGTAACCCCCTTTTTTACTGCACACTTGACGTTTTTGTTTGTAATTAATTGTTTATACGCTATATTCATCATACTCTTTACCCCCGTAAGTTTTAATTGCATTTTACGACTTAAAAAATTTGACGGTGTCCTGTTTTACATTAAAAAAAAAAATTCAAGCACACCCGCATGTCTTTTTATTTTTCCACGCGAAGACGATTTTCGTGAATTTGGGGACGAAATCGGAAATGGCAGATTTGCATTTTCGTGGAATTGGCCTAAATTGGGAGTAATTACACTTACAACTCAGGATAAATGATATCAGGTGAAAAAATTTTAAATTTTTTTAAATTTTTTTAGGCAGTGAAGCCATATTGTAATTTCGACAACAACCTCAGTAAAAATCAAGTCAAAGTGGAGTTACGGACACAGTAAAACTTCCGTCGGTACACAGCCTATGTTGAATCAATTCCACCAAAGTATAAACAAACGAGCCACCTGACTGGCGAAGTCCACAATGACATTAAAAAACAGCACATTTAAGATTTTTGGCCGAAACCTTGGCCTTGTTCACAAAAAAATGATGAAAACACTAACTAGGGTAAATGAAGCAAGCAGTCTGCATTAAAGACTGTTCTTGTGAGGATACACAATACACTAGTCTGAGAAAGAAAGAAAAGACTACTGCCCCGACTGGGACTCGAACCCAGGACATACCGTTTACTAGCCGGGCGCTCTAACCACTGCGCTACCGGGGCGGATACTGCCTACAGGCTCCAGCCGAGCTAAGTAACTGTTCAATCTTTCTCAGTGGTGATCTAAAGATCACAAACAAACATACAAGGAAGGAAAGCAACTTTGCTTGTTGGCCTCCACACTAGAAATAATGCAAGAGTTAACTAGGGCCGTCATCAGTTCCACTGTCTTCGACATAATGGATCGGGCTCCGCTTTCGTTGCTGTTTGGCTGTCAATCGTATCGGACCGGATTTGCCTTGTAATTTCTAAACAATAAGAGCTGCTTGGGGTTTGGGCCATTGGAAAGGTGGTGAAAAGACCGTGAAAATGGTGTATTCAAACGTCCCAATCGGTCGACGAAAAGTGAAAATATCTTGAATTTGGTTTATTACCGCCTAACGATGCCTGTTTATCATCAACAATCAATCTTTTAACAATCGGATGCCTTGAATAATTAGAAACGGCTTCGCGCTTCGTTGTTGTTGTTTCGATTTTGGCTCTTGTTATTTATTGGTTTTTGTCACCCTGATGGTACCTCAACGCCATGTCCGATTCCAGATTTTTCTCTTGATAAACCTTGTCCGGACTCCCGTGCTACTGCATGCAAAGTTTGGTTTGGATAGTCGTTGTGGTTTTCGCGTGATGCGCGGTCTAAGATTACATTGGAGTGTCTTCATAGCGGAGCTACGCTCCAAACAATAAAAAAAGGAGCTCAAGCTCAGACCTAAAGCCACAACGTCCACCATCTTGTAACAAGTTACAATTCCACCAAGTCTTCTCAAGACAGGTACTTAATTTATCTCTTTTTCACCCGTCATTTCCAGCTTCGCTGTACTTTATGCCGATCCGGATTTTTCAGAATTTTTCTTAGAATTTCTCTCTGCACCA
>JAHWFP010268244.1:0-27617 GCA_023313725.1 Lithobius niger | reverse complement strand
TTAGTGATTGCCATCTTAAATAGTGAAGTTTAGTAAAACGCATGAACACAGTATTCTGCTCCCTTGTGTTAAGGGTATACACACAACATGAAACTGCAGTGAAAACTACCAAATGAGCCGTCCGTTTTACAAAAAGATTTTGCTAAAAACCATAAAATTTGTGATAATTTTCCAATACTCAGCCAGTTATCCACCAAACTGTGTAGGTAGGTACACTCGGAAAACATTGTGCACTGCTATGAGAGTATACACATCACTGAGTACCAGTTGATCCTTCACACGAATTTGGCACTGGTTCTTCCACTCCATCCCCGAGCAGTTTCCACTGATAACATATTTGAACATTGTTGTACGGCAAAGCAGAACAACATATTTAGAGTCTGTGCATCATTTTGTGTTATTTTTTTCTTCGCAAAGTAAAAACGAAATGAAGAATGCGACTTAGAACCTTACACTCTGAAGATGATGTGCACTACAGTACACTATAGTACACATCATCTGAAGTGTGTAAGGTTCTAAGTCGCATTCTTCGTTGGGTTTTCGTGTTTTGTGTAGAACGTGGTCCCCAGCATACGCCTACTGCATGAGGTCAAAATATCGGACATGCTACCTTTTAGTACTTGAATTTTTATTAGTAACATTTCAAGGACCAAGTAGTTCGGCTTGAGGTTTTTTTCCCATCATATTAGTTTGAGGTCATGCTTATTTTCTGAATTTATATCTACGTGAACAATGACGTAGGGGTAGACCAGCAGAAATAATTAAGGCCGGCTTGTGGAGTACCAAAAACTAATGGGAAACTACTATCTCTAACACTTGAAATCCGTATACAATTGCAGCTGCTACCATGTCTTGACAGAACGATACGTTTTTATTTAAAAAAAAAATGCCATGGGTCTTGCACACGGTAGAGTGAAATGTATAGATTTCCCCGCCTTTTAAAAATTAGTACCAGAAAAAAATTAACTTAAAGATAAGTTCATTTTTTGTACTTCTAAAACTGATTCATGTGATTAGTGGAAAAAAATGATAATATTTAGCAAAGTGCACAACATTTTGTGTTTTTCGTGCAGTTCGTCAGTTTGATTATAAATATCATAACATTTTATGGTTAACACTATAAAACAAAGTGGCTTCAAAAACACGAAAGAAAATAAGTTATACGTTCTTGTTTCCGTGGGGAGTTCCAGTTTAACTCAGTTTTGCAACATTAATTTAAACTTAAGTAATTATTGCAAACGCATTCATTTTTCCGTTTTTGACTTCGTTTTGTCGATTCGCTACATTTTTACTGCAAGTTGCAAAATCTATATCATGCGAGATACACGAAAATAGTGAGAGGTTGTGACCTTTTAGGCCATAAATTTGATTTCATCTTTATTACATTCATATTTCGTTCTGGAGGTAGAGTTAGAAAAAATTGGAAAAATCTCTACATGTCTCTATTATCGTTATATAAAGGATGCAATGTCCAAGTAATTGTAAGGTAACATCATCGCCTAGTTTCAGATTTTTAGCAATAGCTGGTGCAATATGCCAAAGGTGAACTATCTGGTTTTTTTTAGTTGCACATTAAAACACAATTAATATTCCCAAACCTATCCTATTTTGTTTTGATTTTGTGTTAGTTAGACCATTCAGAATAACTTTTACCTCTGGAACGTACAGCAGAGTTGTCCAGCATTTATATAAGCAAGTGTACCTCGGAATTCATGATGCTTGTCAAACTTTTGCGTTAATTTGTATTTTATTTCACCATTTATAACAAGGAGAGTTTTTTTTTTTAATTTACTTTGATGTTTGCAGTGTTCTAACAATGTCTCGTCTATATGTTACAGCTGACGAAGGAAGCAGCAGCGACTGTGTCAAAGTGTGCCCTCAGGACTGCGGAAGAACTGATAAAGGAAACGGATGCTTCGAATGTCACTGTAATGTCGGACCTTTCCATGGTAATCACGGAACACCAAAACCACCAACAGGTAATTATTATGGTGTAGGCTACCTCTACTGGAATTCGGTTGCCTCAATCCACGCCACTAGTGTTGAAACATAACTTAAATAAGCTGTCCAATTCCTTCTACAAAATTCCATCTTGCTGGCCTAACTGCTTAATTTGGGGTAGTTTGCCGTCACCCTGTACTACCATTCACGAAGAAACGTCTCCTTTTTCTACCTCCCTCAGCTTTCAAACCGCAATTAAGGGGAATTAATGCCAGCTATTGATAACACAGAACGGAAAGCCAATGGCTCAAGATGGGTTAAATAAATACAGAAGCAAACCTATTTACGTTGCCTTTTGGACTTATATGTCAGACTGCCTGAGCAGGGAATCGAACCCACGGCCTTTGAAATCAAATGCCGAGACATGCTATAGCTGTAGATAAATATGGATGAAACCTATTTACATTGCCTTTTGGACTTATATGTTTGAGAGGGGAATCGAACCTACGACCTTTGAAATCAAATGGCAAGGTCCTACCGCTGAGCCATACTAACATGACCTCGGTATGGCTCAGCGGTAGGCCGTGCCAGTATGGCTCAGCAGTAGGACCTTGGCATTTGATTTCAAAGGTCGTGGGTTCGATTCCCCGCTCAAACATATAAGTCCAAAAGGCAATGTAAATAGGGTTCATCCATATTTATCTACAGCTATAGCATGTCTTCTGCACCTGCAGCATATGTGAGTCATCTACAGTTGTCCCATGTGAGTTATAAATATAGCTACAGCTAGTGTGTGGCAACAGTTCACCCATGAGTACAACACCATGTCTGAATTACTATACACCCATAGAAACAACAATGTGAGAAGGAAGAGCAAGAACAAATTTGGTGCAAAAGACCGCTGGTTAGGTCAAGTCAACAAGTCAATGGTAAGGGAGAGTAAACAAATCATTAGAATACTTTACTACAAGAAAAAAAAAGATAATAATGCACCTTAAAAAAGAAGCAAGAGTGTAAGGGCTTTACGGCTAATACGTATTAACAATAACACCTTTTTAAACACTCCTCAATACAAAAAAAAAAAACAACTGAGAATCATGATTCCACCCAATATCGTATGCAGCTATAAAAAAGCAATTCGAAAATTCAAACTTTGGGCTCTATTTCTTGCTACTAAATTTAGTAGCAAAGCTATCTAGTGGCAAACAATATTACCAAGTTTAAGATGTTTTCATTCTTTGTTCACTTGTCTAAATTGCTGTATGCAACGACTTGCAATTGTTGTTTGTATGTTAAGAAGTGCAACAAAAAGCATTTTATTGCAACATTCAGCTAAAGTGCACTGTGTAACCTTGATGCACTTACACTTCGTTGAAGTGACAGGACCCGGATCCGAACTGGAGAAGCAGTTCATCGCCTGATCACTGCCATATACTGCCCTGATCGATTTAGCCATTTGTGTGTGAAGTATATACGTTTATAAAATATTATTATATGGCAGCTCAAGACATTATGAAATTTGACGACACAATTTAAAGAAATTCATAGAAACAATGAGTTTACTCTCTGTGAGAGTAAGTTATTCCTCACAAGGTGGTAAGGATTCTGTCAGGTACCCTTGTAGCAAAAAAGTAAAGTGGGGAAGCGTTGGTGGTTCTGGCAATGGGCCTAGTATTTTCAAACATGGGAGGGAATGAAACTTTAAAGAATTGACAAATGTTATATAGTTCTCTCTTTACGAATTTGTGTTGAAAATAAATGTTTATATCTTTAAATCAAATAGTTATGAAGGTAGCATACATTAGTGATGTTTATCCCAACTACTTATTTAATAATGCTTATATATTCATTTGTAGATTATTGTTGCACATTTTTATTCTAAACCAAAATACTTAATGTTTTGTAGTTTACTAATTTAGACTATTGTGACTCTTTGTTCATTAGGCGGCAATCCTCCAAATGTCGAAAAGACTCCTTGTGCCAGTGTTTCGTGTTCATTTCCTTGTTGGGCAGCACCAGCTGAGGAAGATGGTTGCAGCAAAAAATGCCTTTGTCCAAGTAAGAAATATTTTTAGCTGTAAATACGTGCATGAAATGAGGAAAATTAGCTGCATTTACAAAACTTGTATGTATAATTTGATTCACTGTTACGCAGTTATAGTGGATATCCCACAGATACAAGCCTTCGTTTTGAAAATGTCCGATGTTGCTGATTCATGATTCCTTGAAAGTACATGGCAAAAGGCTATTTTATCCATATAACTCGTGTGCCAATGAATAGAACTAATTAATTACAACCATGGGAAAACCTATCAAAACCATCAAAACTTAATTTTTTTTTGATCCTGTTGGCCATCATTGACTTGATTCAACGTTATTTTAATCGAAACTGGGGAATGCTGGGTTTTCTACCCTTCCCCTCCTTATTAAAAGAAGTAGACTGCTTTACCGTTCAATACTCTGCATGTAATTACGTGGTTAGGGCCGTTAACTTTTTTTGTTGTTGTTGGGGGTAGATGGCATTTCTGTAAAGCTGAGAGTTATTTATAAGAGTTATTTATTGAGTTATTTATTTTATTTTATGGCAACGAGGTACAACATAGATATGCCTCAGAACAATGTAACTTTAATTCAACCTACGGTTGCTGCTAGGGGAGGGGGGGGGGTAACTGCTTCCCCCCTCCTCAGTACTTATGGCCCTGGTTTTCAGTTAACAGCTCGACCTAGCTTAAAGTCAGATGTTGCTCATTGTGTTGAACTGTATTCATTGCGCTTGAAAATTGAATTAGTTTTATATGGACGTAGTGTGGTTTACAGGAAGCGCGAGTGATAATTCTCATGGAATTTTGACTGCTATAATAGATGTCTATAAATGACGTCTTGTATGAGTTGCACCCATTTCAGCCATATCCATATTGGACCAATGATTTATATAAAACTGGCCAATTGTGCGGCATTTTTTTCTCATCTTCCAGTCGTTATCCCACAAAGTCAAGGTTTAATGGATACTACATTGCCATTGTGTAATGTTAAAGAGTATTTCTGTTTGCAGTTGATGGCTGCAGCTAATGGAGCAGTGGTATGGTTGGGGAGATGATGGCGTGTGGGCAAGTTGTTACAGCCTGTCAATGTTTACCTTGCCTCACATTGTTATGTATCAGCATGTCCAAAACTAATGTTAATGTTAACACACTTAATGTTAAATGTGTGAAGAAGACAGTGACAGTAGCATACAGTTTCATTTTTCATTTACCACATTAGCATGTTTTTTAGATGAGAGCTAGACTACTTAACTAAAGTTAATTTTTGTGAAGTATCTACCTCGCCTGCATCGTGTAACAATTTACCCCTCCAGTAGATATGTTCAAGATGCAGTGCATTACTGCAATTTAACTTTTTTCAATAAATTAATTAATAAAGTCGATGAAGTGATTTGTTGTTATATTATTTTCAAAGGAAGAGGTTTCAGTTGCTTTTCAAACAAATTTAAACAGAGCAAGAATATTTTTGTAAAAAAAGGATTTGAACATTAAAAAGTTTCTCAAATAACCCGGTTTATTTTACATACGTAGAGGCAGTGCACTTTGGAAAATTAGTAACTGGTGTCATTACTTCGTTTCAGAAACGGCAGAAGAAGCATGCACGGTAAGCTCAAATTTGATTCTACACTGTGTTGTTTTAAGCATTTATTTTATAAAATTACTGGAAGAAACATTGTTAGCTACAGTTTTGAGTCCCTAACACAAGCAGCCTTGCCAAAATTGTGCATTGTCACCTATTAGCATAGTTTCTTTGGCGTCAGGGCTAGAGAGAAGTACGTTAATCTGGTTGGGTAATTGGAATGGGTAATGTCAAAGTCCCTGCCAGACTTGCTGGACATGGTAACACGTGCGATAACCAGAGTTTGTCAACAGGTTTCGGATTGATTCTGGACATTCAAACAGTTCCTGTCATGATCAGAAGTTTCTTTTGTTTGAATTCCTTCATTGACCCTGCCCTTAGTAGACTCTAATTTTTAAAGCGTTATGGTATGGTGAAAAATTGAACTGAATCATGTAGAGGAGCATAAGTTTGTTCAGAAGCCGTAAGGCACAATAAATTATTTTTAAATGGACTGCATGCAACGAGACCAGGTGGCACCTGCGAAGGTCTAGCTATGCAGCCCTCCAACCAGTTTCTCAAAACAAGCCAACAAGCTTTCGCAGAAGCTGTGTTGGAGTTAAGCCTAGGCTTGCCATTGAATAAAATCCACAAGTGCAATTCTGGTAATGTTTGTGTAGGAGTTTCTTATTAAACCTAAAAGTAAAGCGAATAATAAAATAAAATAAGTAATATGTAAGAAATTATGCCTAAGCAAACACGCATGACTCCATATTATTTTCTCGCATAATACTTTTGTAAGGCATTTGCAAGGTGTACATAGTTATGGAAGGTAAACAAAAAAAATGTGTTGAATGTTAAACTTGTAATTACTAGAAATTCTTTGTTAAGAGTAACCCAAGAAACCACCGCACAACACAGCCTTACACAACTTGTACCCACATGAGATTTTTTTGCTTTGTTTGCTTTTGGGTTTGGACGTAAAGGGTTAAATATGTTATTTCAATAGCTGTATTAATCTAAAAAGTCACCTGTAATAAAATACCTAATTACAGCATAATGCTTTCCACGTAAACTCAAAGCTACTATAGAACTACAATCTAGGAATTGCAAATAGGGAATGCACCTTACTCAGCAAACATTTTATAGAATGCAGTCGTAAATTACCACCTAGTCTTATTTTCAAGTTTAGAGGGAGTTAGGTATCAGATGTTAGCAGAGGCAGACTGGGAATGGTTGGCTCCCTTTAAGGTTGTGTTGGGGAGGGGGGGGGGGCACAGCTAGATCGTTGAGGCTCTGGTGCAATAAGTGTTAGAAATGCCTCCCTAAAAAAACACTTTTTTTTGCTACATAATGTGACGTGTAAATTATTAATTTGCTGCTTTAAAAGTTTATATTTTCACCCAAAATGGTTTCATCTTAGAAAGTTTTTATTTTGTACTTCGTAGCAGCACATTTCGTTAAAATTATAACCGGCATTTGGACTAACTGCCAATTCAATATAATATAGAAATGGAATGGCAACAACGATACCAGAAACGTTTAAAATTTACAAACCTACAGAAATATGCATAATTTATCCACACAAAGAAATGGTACACATTGAAGTTTGAATGAACTGAATTAAAAACGCTCAGTCAACTGTTTAAAACAGTAATAAGTGACATTGATTAGAGAATAAGGAACGGGTTATATGACCACTGCTAAGAAGTCAATGGTCATACTACTCCACTAAACACTGAGAAACGAACAGTTCGCAATTCAGTCTTTTATCAATCGATAGGCCAACTAATTATCCCCCTCCTTTAACCGCCAGCTGTGTTCCCATGTACTGTGGTATTATTGTCTGCACCTAGAATCATGTACATGCAACACCATTATCGGGAAGGGGGGCACAGGACCCTAATCGGGAGCATATGGTGTATGCCAAGGGTGGTGAAGGTCGTCAGGGAAAAGTTGACTAGTTTAAAAAATATGAAATGTGTATAAATTGGTTTGTGTTCAATTTTTTCTATAAACCGGTAATGATGTAGCAAAACAAACGTTAAATTGGTGCTCCTGTGTGGCAGTTTTCAGTCATTGTAGGTTAACCGTGCAAGGAAGATAGCACAAGTGCCTACTATAAGCAACCTATTTGACATAGTCTGGAGATTAAAAACTTGATAAAAAAATGTTGGCCCGAACCGGTTGGCTGTTCTGCATACGACTGTTAGGTTTAGTTAACTGCTGGAAAGTCTTGCAGTGTGGTTTAATGAATTCGAATTGGTAGTATATACTATAGTAGGCTATTGGGTGAATGGTTCGTGTTTAGTTCTAGGACACAATCCTGAGAGAAATCAGTAGTGCAAGTACAATCCTGAGACACAGGAAGGCATAGAGTATCTGGGTGCAAATGATTATGCGTTTTTGAGGAAAAATCTTGATGAACAATAGCAAAATATAGTTACACACTGCTCTAATGTACGCTTTCCTTATTCTTCATCTCACTAACTTGTCATCTTTTATATATTTGCAGAAACTGACTTGTCCCAGTGAAAGCAAGTGCTCTGCTGATTGCAAAGATGGAACATGTGTGCCAAAATGTGAGTTGATTTGCAACTAAATGAAATACAAGTTTCGAATACCTCTTTACCATACTGGCCTTATTTCCATTGGGTAGAAATTTAAAAGTGCGGGAGTAATTTTGAAAATTTCAAAGTAGTGTTGCCTGGGTTGTGGGTTAAAATTTTCCCATTTTTGGCTGAAAATTTCAAGCATGGCAAAAGACCTTTGTCACAGCCAAACAGCTGAACTACACAAAAGCATCCATAATTACTTTGTGGTTTGGGTGAGCGATGAACAAGACCAACTGCACTATACTAGTTGGTTCGACAAAAACTAAAATTGTCACATACTTTGGGACGTTTCTCAAATATATTCTCAAAAAAACTTTCAAAACTGTAGCAGTATTAACGGTTTTTCATTATGTCAGGAATTTCGACACCTTTCCGTGTAGCAAAGAATAACATTCACTGATGTTACTTAAAAATGTTCTCTTATTCCAAAGTGTATTTCAATCCTGAAGCAACCTGGCAAAGAACGGATGTTGTATTTTAAGCATTAGCATTTTATATCGTAAACACATATTAACAAAGGTTCCTATCACTACACATCCATCAGTCCTCCATGATTGCTTGAATTCTTGAATTGTAATTAAGTGATGTTGGGCTGAAATTCACTCATTTCCATCAATCAGTCCACATTGGTGTAGTCTCTATAGTGTCAGACATTTTTTGAGTATTTAAAATCGGAGCAGCATGATTTGCTGTAACCCAATTAGTCCCGGAGAATTTGGTGTTGGTGTGAGTCAGTCACGGGCGTGAGTCAGACCACACCGATTTGGTTCTGGGGCAGTTTCGTCCTGTGAAAGCAATAATAATAACTTTTATTACAAATACAATTTTACAATTGTATGCTCGAAGCTGTTCATAGACAGCTTGTGGGAGCTTCACAATACATCATATTCACTGCAACATTTTATTCAACATGTCATCCCTAGCTGTTTTTAAAAATACAGTTTTTAAAAATTCACTGAAACATTGATTTTAGAACTATTTTGTCTTTTAAGTTCATTTTTAAGTCTTTTATTATACTATAATTCATAAGTTTATTTGGTATTTTATTAAAAATGTCAGGTACGTACCATTTTTTATTTTGTTTTCCATATACGCTGTTCCATCTTGGCAGCATGT
The DNA here is from genome assembly GCA_023313725.1 of Lithobius niger. NCBI lineage: Eukaryota > Metazoa > Arthropoda > Chilopoda > Lithobiomorpha > Lithobiidae > Lithobius > Lithobius niger. Next base: position 18,345 of record JAHWFP010268244.1, on the reverse strand, counting down.
ATTTTCGTGTAATTAATCTTAATCTACGCCCTCTATGTTCATTTTTATTTTTGTATACATTTGAAAAATAATTTTTTGTAATTATTATATAATTTCTCAATTCTATTATTTTCATGATTGTCATTTCGTTGTATATTTCAATTGTTTTATTTTTTCTATTCCCAAATAATACTTTAATTATTTTATTTGAATTTTTTGTAATCTTTCAATTAAGTATTCTGACGCAAAGCTATACAGTTCTATTCCATATCTTAAAATATAAGATTCATATAAGATTCATATAATCTTCATATAAGATTTTTAAATTTTTTTTTTATCCAAGATATTTCTTACTGCATATATCTTGGGTAAAATTTTTCTAATATTTTGTCTTACTAAAAGTATATGAGCTGTAAAATTCCAGTTTGCATCTATTTCCATTCCTAAATACTTTGTTATTTCTTTTAATTCCAATTTTGCACATTCCTTCCTGCATTTTGTATTTTTATTACCTCCATTTATTTTCAATAAACCAGTCGTTTAATTGGTTAAAATCATTTTATAAGTTTTTTTTATCATTTCATAGTTATAATGTATTGAAATCACAATAGTATCATCTGCGAAAAGAAACAGTTTTGTTCTTTTCAATATTTTCTAATATGTCATTTGTGTAAATTAAGAAAAGGAATGGTCCTAGTACAGATCCCTGTGGAACATCAAATTTTGAATTTTTTAAATAGCTGTTTTCATTCTTTATTTTTACTAACATTTTCCTATTACTTAAGTAACTTTTAATAATATTGAAGATTTTTCATCTGAGTCCTATTTTTTCACATTTTTTAAAAAGAATTTCAGAATCAAAAGTATCAAAAGATTTCTGTAAATCCACTAGAACCGTATCCACATACTTTCCTTCATTTAATGCCTTAGTTATTATTTAGTTTATTTCTACTACTAGGCCTACTACTACTACTAATAATAATAATAATAATAATAAAATATGTTAGGACTGCAAGGGACTTACCCCACCAACAGGGCCATAATGTTGTTAAAAATGTTTTTGAAAACATTTTGTTTATTTTTCTAAATATTTTTTTGCATAGCCATGTTGTCAGACTGCTTTATTTTGTTCCTAGTGGAAAGTCCGAACCAGGTTCGGGTCACAAATGCCTGGAGAACTACGGTCTCCACTAACCATGCAGCATTAAAAATGAGTGGCAAACGCAAGTCTTTTTCTTCCTATGCCCAGAATCCACCAAAATCCCTTTAATTAATTAGCCAGATAGAAATTGTACAATAAACATTGTTCTTTTAAATGTTTCTCTGGAAGCAACATTTTTTTTTTTTTTGTGTGAGTACTGCGTGTGTCTACTGACCCTCACCCCAACACACAAGAATGCAGTTTGAGATTGGATGAGAATTTCTTAACCCATTGTGAACTCGTATGTTAGGTTCATATGAAACAGTTGGAAAGGGAGGGGACGGGTAAGTGACAAGCCCAGGGGCTCAGAATGATGTGATGCCTGCGCGAAATGCTGAAATGTATTTCTACTCTTATCTTTGTGTGCTAGTAGGTGCTCAGATATTAGTGGTTTCTACAAAAACCCACTCTGCACCTTTTTGTCATTTCTTTGATAAATATGGGTATATTTATATTGTTACTATTATTATTAAAAATGTTGAAGACGTTTATTGGGCCTTGCATGTTAAGGCTATCCAGAAACTTAAAAATGGTTACAAAAATCGTTGGGGGCCTTGTTTGTGGTGTAAGCCTTTTCTCCCCCCCCCCCCCTACCCCCACCCTATTCCCTGCAGTTAATTACAGTCTTACAGTAAATGCACATATTTTAAAAATTATTACGTTCTCGGGACTAAATTGTCTCTGGACGAAATTGGTGGGACCAAATAGTTCAGAACTGTTTAGAATGAGCTATACAAGTAGATCAAATTGGTAATGAAAATGACTTAATAAGCAGACGAAACCTACAGCCAAGACATGACTCCTTTCCACTCTGTTTCCAATTATTCTATTTGATTGCTATGAAACTTGTATTGCTCTTAGCAAATTTTGAATTCGGCTCGAAAATAAGTTCAACTGAAACTATGACTCAGTGGTATCTGCTGTCATATTCCTAACTTATTAGGGCACTAGGCGTTTATTACCCCATTAATTCTCTACAGAAATGTGGACCTTTTTAATATATTTCACAATAATGAGGTCAACATAGGCTCAACAGTCATATGTTGGCACCTCATACATATGACATAAACCTTCAACAGTAACAATGAGAAGTGTGTGTAGAACTGGTAATGTTCAGCTTGTGTATTACTTATTAGCATATGCTTAATTCATTTCTGTCACTGCTTGTCCCTATTGAAATGTGCCAATGAAAACACCAAAACTGGAATATTGGCTAATCTCGCCGATGAAGACAAGAGTTCACAAAAACGTTCTGCAGTGTAACACTGAACAGGTTGATCCTACTGTGGACAACGATTTACTCGAAAACCCCCTCATTTGTCAGGATTTAAACTTAAAATTATTATGTTATCAAGTGCTGGTGCCATAACGCTCGGGATAATGAGTATGATTGAACTCAGTTGTTTGTCTGATCATACTCATCAAACCTGAACCTGTTCACTTACTTTGATAGATGAGTAATTATTTTGAAAAACATAGCAGTTTTCTTTTACTTTTGGTAGCCACCCACTGATACTTTTTTTCTGTCAGTAGGTAATTTTGTTACATGGTAACATTTTGTGCCTTTTTCTTTCCAGGTGAGATGCAACTGCGATGCCCAACAATAGTGTGTGACGCCGGATGTCAGGTAGCAGAGGACGAGCATGGCTGCAAAACTCTTTGCCAATGTCCATGAAGATGACATCACCAGAAAGATAGCGAGGGATGAAGAGAAAAGTATACTTCTGCATCCCTTCAGTCATCAACTCATTGGGAGCACCACCATCAACATCATCAAGAACCATTTTTTGCAGCTCTCTTTTCAGTAATTGGAACTTCACTGATCTCAGAATTTTGTACAGATCAGTGTGTGCATATTTTAAATGGCCTGTGGTTGCACACAAACGTCTCTTCATGAAGGATGAAGGATGTAGTCAAGATAAATTGAAAAATTTGCTGCTCATACTGGGGTATTAGGCAACACAGTGTATGAATCAGAAATTGAAAATTTGGACTAAAATTTGTACTGGTATCCTTTGGCTGTTTTTCGTGTGTGTGATTAACCAACTCTTGATATCTACTCAAAGTTTAGTTTCAGTTTTGAGAATATAACGAAACGTATTTAAATTATTTTTGTGTCATGTACTTTGAATGTCTTTGGAATTTAAAAGTAGCTACTGTTTAATTTAAAAAAAAAAACCTGGACCCTTTCAAATGTGCCATGAGGAACTGAGAGAAATGCTCATATTGTGTAATTCTGCCACAACACTAAGTCTAAATTTTGCATTCTACCTGTCTAGAAGCATTTTACTGAAACAGTCAGTCTTGATACCAACTTTAAAATAAAGTTGAACGTTGGTAAAAATGTTTACTTTTTTGCATTTTATGCTTTTGTCAAGCTAAATGAGAGAATGTTGAGTTTTACAAGGTTGTTTTATACGTTTCAAGAATGTGTATTTTTTTTTATCGGTAGCAACAGCAATAAACTTGTTAAAATAAACAAATGTTTTTCAGTTTGAACCCTTATTTGATACCCATATTTTTCAAATTAATAAATTCTTACCTTTCCATTGTTCCCTGGTCACACAACCAAACTTAATCTTCATGAGTGCTGACAGTGAGGTGGCTGTAGTCCAAGCAGAATAGAAGATATGGTCGTTGAGGCAGATGGATTTATTTATTAATATTTATTGATGACTATGCCACTCACGACAGGAGACATTCTTAAAACCCTTGCACTGCCTGATGATGACATACTGTCGCAGGTAGCAGAGGAAGACTGGCTTGAAAGCATACCGGAAAAAATAGAAATACATATGCAAACTAACATAGCGATCTACAATTCCAATCCAAAACCTCATCACTCAAGTTAAGAAATAAAGATTATATCCAAAGACCTGAGTTGATGAACCCCTGAGCCAACCAGTAAGGCATTTAGAAAGTAAGCCAACTAGCTTGCCTGAAATTCCTAAAAACAATGCTAACTGGAATGAACAGTCAAGCAAACTTGGTGATTCCATGTAAGGCACTGCATGGAAGCAAGCACATGGACTAAAAGACTTCGATATGGCCTGGGTTAAGCGCTGATCAGATGGGCAGAAGACTTACAGAGGCTCTTAAAAATACTGGTCCTTCAGTTCCTGTAATTATCTGCACTGGCTTAAGCAACATTTGAAGTGACAAACCTGAACAAATTGTTATGCATTTCTCATCAGTGAAGGGCAGATCCCGGAAACCTCGGGCAAAACTTACCTTTATTGGTCTTTTTCCATTGTGAAATAGATACGTTTGATAAATGCTAGATGTCTTGTCACCAATGTGGTTGAACTTCACGATCTTTTAGCCTCCAGCACATACAACGCTATGAAGACTACAAAGTAGTCAAACAAACATTCTTCTAAGACAGATGTGTGTATCATTAAATTTTAATTTTGCCTCAGTTGATGAAGATGTGATGCTAGGCTTTGGTGTAGTGGCCCATGATGGCATACATGTTACACGCAAGACTACAGATGTGCTGTAGAATGAACTGATTGTTTTACATACTGAGCAGGAAAACCACAACTTGTAATTGGGACATTTTTGGACATCTGCAACCTACTCTGACCTCTGTTAATCACTTCCTGCACTAAGAGAAAACTTGCAATGCGTTTTGATAAATGGTAGAGGTCTTGTCACCAATATGGTTGAATTTCACGATCTTTTAGCCTCCAGTACATACAACGCGATTTTTTATTGTTGAAACCTGGTTAATGGACAAAATCATTAAATCCATGATAGTTGACAGGTACCCCTACAGTATTTGTAAGAAGGATCAGGGATCTCGTGCAGGAGATATCTGTGTTGGCTTTCGTTGGGGAATTAACCTTGCACTGGGCCGGATCTAGCATGAATCTGAGTTGTCTGTGGAACTTATATCCTCAAAAATAAATTTCATCCTAGGTTATATTCCCGAAGGATATAATGAGTGCCAAATTGATCAAATGGGAGCTTTTTTTTTAAATTTGCTTGTAACCTTAACATACAAACATCGCTGTGGGTGATTTTAATCTTTCCACTGTTGACTGGAGTTCAGTTACTGCTGTGAATGGCATCCACGGCTATTTCTAGGATCGTATTGCAGCACACGGTTTCTTACAGCTGGTGACATAGCCCACTCGAGGAAAGCACATCCTTGATTTGATTTTGACAGATGAGGACCGGTTGGTCTACAATGTTAGAGTTGACATCCATCTTGGATTAAGTGATCATAATACGGTAGTTTTCAAAATTCATTCTTCCTTCCAGCCTTTGACTTACTTTTCCTCTAGATAAACACGTTATCAGACTTTATAAGTTGAGTTAACGGCTAACTGTGATTGATTGGACAATATACCTTCCAACGAATGGTAGTGTTAATGTTGCCTGGGAATATTTCACTGCTACTATGAAGCAGCTTTCTAGCTCCCAAAAGCAAGTAACCAAAAATTCATCATTAGTGGGCTACCACAGGGATCTGTGCCAGGTACCCTTTTGTTTGGTCTATTTTTAAACTACAGTCAGCTGTAATTAACATCCATGACAACTGTGGGTGGCTAAAATGCTACCCATTGTCAGCAATGCTGACACCATTTGACCAATCTAGCTTAAGCGAGAAGCAACTTGCAGAGCGTGGTACAATCACCTTACGGCCTCTCTTGAATCCCATTCATATGTAGATGTTACTTCAAGGTAAAGGTCGTTAACCTAACTCCTGCATCGGGTTGTTACGGAAAAGATAGAGGTCGCTTGAATCGTCAGCTCTGCATCTTTCAGCATAGCTGAGGCTTCCTATACACACAATTATTTTTATGCTGATGGAAATAGTGATTGGGCAATGACGCAATAATTTTTCATTTAATGATCCATATTTATTGTACCTGATGGGGGAAATTCACCTGCCGATTTAAATTTCGATTTCCTTCCTTACTCTTTGTGTACTTACAGTAGATTGGATACAGGTGGAATGGCTCCTCAGTCCAAGCTGGGTGTAGGCTAGATTAATGGATGCCATTGGAACACATCTCCATTAACGAATCAATTATTCTTTCCTTCCGGGAAAAGAGTCAGACTGGTCCCAAAAGGGCGCCTGTGCCGTTTGGGGAAATGACAAGGGAGCAATGTGTTTTACCAGAAACTTACTTCTGATTAAGTAAATAGCACCTGTAACTTTGGCTATGGAGGGACGCGCCATAACCTTCTAGAGCAGGTCCTGATGGGCAAGTCCCAGGAGGCTTCGTTTCTTTTAATATTCTACTGTCATTGTTGGCTCCTGCGTGCATTTTCACAAGCATATTTTACATTTCAAGGAATGCCTCGTTTTCACGTTTATTTTAATAGTTTTGAAGAGATTTTTTTTTAACACGACATTTATTTTTCTTCATGAGGAGAAAAAATTACCCCCGGGGTGCCAAAAGGGTAACAGCTGAAGGGGTGCCTGTGCCATGGCACAATGGCAATTTGGACAGTTCGAGCCTGAAAGAGTCATCAGTCAGTATTACCTGGGTCAGTTCACTGTTGTAGGCAGAAATAACGGCTCAACTTAAGGGAGCTTTTTCCATCTTTTTGGCATCCATTACGTTGCTCTCAAAGGACGAGAAAAGAAACAAAGGCATGAAGGAAGGTGGATGAATAATAAAGGACATCGAGACAAGAAAGGACAAAGATCGTTACAGTAGGGTAATTATAGTTGGACATTATTGAACGAGAATGACGGATCTCCCGAGCAAATAAGTATTGTTTACCCGGCAACAATGCTAAGTTTACAAAGCATTCTTCTGCTGTACATAACAATAGGCAACGTTATGAAGGAGAGGGATACCTCGGCCGAGGCCTATGCATTGGTAGAAGCAGTAGCTGCTCGACAAGGGATCGCTGAGGATGATGTATGAAGTTATGGGTTAAGAATGGAGAGAGTTGGCAACTGGAGAAAGTCAAGACGGCGACCAGGGACGTGGTAAGTGAAAACAGGGTGACAGTAGAATCATTAGTAAAGCGGACAGTGTAAATGAAAGAAACGCCATACTGCACACAGTTAAAGACTTGTTCAGTGTTGTAGTGATTGGAAATGCACGTCATGAGGAGAAAGTGGAGGAAGAAGATGACGTGCAAGAGGTTGGCCCTAAGCAAAACTACAACTGGAATCTGGCAGTGTTGCGGAGATTATATGGTGGTTCGCTGGCTAGTATTCCAATGTAGCGATCATTAGTACTGTTGTGCGAGGTAAAAGGAAAGCCATACCCGACAGCACAGATTTACTTGGCCGTGGAAGGAATACTGGGCCCTGGTGAAGTGGAGACCGTATGTTTGTTGCATGCGGAGTACGCATTGGTTGCCCCATGGTGTAATGGTAAGGGATGTCAGTGCAGCCGTCGGTGACTTCAGCTCGTTGACTTCGCATTCATATGAAAAACTGATTATTAGGGAAAAGGCCATGTGTGAAACAGGTGTACGGTTGGTATCTTTCCAGTTAAAACAGACTGTGTCCATCGAAGATGTGCTGGAAGTTATTCATGTCCGCGGCGTTCTGGGCCTCCTGACTATCACAGACCGCGTGCCAAAATGTCTCCACTGCGGGCTGCATGGCACTTCTGGCATGCCTGCGCGGTCTGCAGCGTATACAGGGACCCGAGTGACCTCTATGATCATCTGCGTAAGGCACAAGACGGGCGGAGGAAGCAAGATCCAGACGAATGGCTAAACAATGCAGTGGACAGGTGGCAAGAAGTGGCTTTACCTCGGTAACCAGCTAGGAGAGAAACAGGGAGCCTGCTGAGCCCGAGGACCATGGCCATGAGTGTGAGTGCCCCAAACATTGCGTCGGTGGATGCTGATCTGACTCCAGACGTGTGGTGTACGCAGGTTGTTGAGCAGATGTGTACAGATGAGCAAAGTGAGCAAGTTGATGTACAAGCTGGCAGACGAAGATCAGGAAGTGAGCAGGTCGTTGAGAGAGGATCTACAAGTAGTTTCACACAAAATGAAATGCATACTGAAGGGAGTGGAGGAGAAGATGATGATGGCAAGTGGCTCACACTACCTGCCAAGCGCAAGAAGGGGTAGAAACGTCACTGGCGCAGCACAGTAGCGGCAAGTATCCCTTCTTCCGTAGAAAACGACTCAGGTCAAGAGGTTAGTGTGCCAGAAATTCGCCAAAGTGTGGGCGAAGTTTCACAAAGTACCCCGCATAGGTCAGGTAATGTATCTAAATACAGATGCAAACCTATTTACCTTGCCTTTTGAACTTACATGTCAGACTGCCTGAGCGGGGAATCGAACCCAGGACCTTTGAAACCAAAGGCCAAGGTCCTACCGCTGAGCCAGACTGACACGGCCAGGTGATGTATGCTATTCAGCGGCAGACCCAATCAGTGTAGCAGACTGCACTGGAAGTGTACAGTGTTTGGCCGTCAGGTCAGTGAGTGACCAAGTTACACAAGATGGTGGTTTAAGTGGTGGTCAAAGTAGTTGGTCAAAATAGAAGCAGCAGAGGGCAGGACAGCCAGGTAATATAGTTAAGCACACAGGGTAGCTGGGACGCATAAAACATGTGAGTGACTTATCTTTGGCACAGTTCAATATACTACATTCTAGCACATTTTTGTTTGCGTCTTGGAACACTCACGGAGTAGGGGCAGAATATGTGAAATTGAGAAAATTCTATATTTCGTGGAAATCTTAGGGGTACATATGAAGCCACAGCCATGCAGGATGTTAATGTGGATGCGTTTCGGGCTGATTTTATATCTTCTGGGTCTAAAGTGGGTATGTTCATTAAGTGGTCTGTGCCGTATCTGCGGTCCCCAATTTGGGTCCGCATCCCGGACATTGATGCTTGTGCTGCAAAAGTGTGGCTGCTGAATCAATGGATCGAGCTGGATGTCGTACACATGACGGGAAATCCAACCCTCCGGGATTGGATTTCCTGGCTCAGACAGTTTGCGATGCCATGCATAATCGGAGGAGGCTTCAATGCCCATCATTATGACTGGAGGTACCTGAGATCGGACACTAGAGGGCGTAGGTTAGCAGGGGGGGGGAGGGGGGTTAGTGAAGCCTCAGGATGGGACGCCAACGTTTACGAGGTGGCACGGCGGCACGCCACAAGAGTCAGTGTTAGAGATGTTTTCGTGTTTACGAAAGCTTGCAAATAAATTTAGTTTTTCCGTTTCTGACAACCAACGTGGCAGTGACCAATTCCGGTGTTCTTGTGGCCCACTAACCTTAGTGCACCGGTGCGGTGGGTATGTACCAAACCAGCAGCTGACAACAGCATTCTTACTGAGTGGGTGTATGCGTACACTAAGAAAGAGAGTGTCAGGCAAGTGTCCCCAGTACGAATCACTGTCCGGCCTGGTTGACTCCTACCTGGAACACTGCAGCACGTGAAAGGCGCAGGGCCTACATGTGCTGGCAAAGAATGCCAACAGCTGAGCGGTGGCTCATTTACGGGGGTGTTACAGCGGAATCAGTATTCCTGATTAAGACGGAAAAGAAGAGCTACGGTGAACGGCTTTGTGGCAAAGTTGCCACTACTGGGTCGCAAGCCATGGCATGGCGTCTCTTACATGCCCAGGATTGTAGGTACGTGCAACAGTGGGTATATGATCCGCAGTGGCCACAATGCAGCGCACGATTCTTTGTGGTGAGCGTCTAGAGTACGTGTCCATGGACCGCTTTGCTAGGGTCTACGCACTTCCCGGTGGTATACAGCCACCAGAGCAATGGTAGAGTGTGTCGCCTGGTGTGTGTCGATTGATATCGATGAACAGCCGTGGGTTGAGAGGGAATATAACGTTGTCCTCTCCAAGTGCAGGGACAGTAGCTCTCCAGGAATCAACGGTGTCTCTTACGCTGGTCCACGATGTCTCTTGCAGACTGCCAAAGACGACATTGTCAGTTTGTACCAGCTCCTGTTAGATGGTGACAACGTACTTCCTTCTTGGATGTGCACAATCTTGGTGCCGGTGCAAAAATCGGGAAGTGACAGAGCTGTCTTGGTCAACTATAGACCGACTGCGTTATGCTCTTGTCTGCGGAAGATCTACGAAAGGATGCTAGTGAAAGGATGCACCTGGAATACTTTGAATGCCTGGCTCCTGTGCAGTTTTGGTACAGGTCTAACAGAAGCGCTCAGGGCGTGGTCCTGTTCTTGCTGTCTGTTATCCGGAAGGTGCGGGTTCATGGGCCAGTCACTGCGGCCATCTTTTTGGTCATTAAGGCGGCCTACGACACTGTCAGTATTGCCTGGGTCCTTGCGTCTTTGCCCAAGATGAGAGTCAGGGAGAAGCTTGTGGGGGCTGTTGTGAGTCTCCTAGGCATGCACCAATATATGACGAAGGTTAACGGGTTCAGAGAGGGGACTCTCCCAGGAGAATTGCCTGAGTCCAAGTCTCTTTGCTGTCGTGATTAACGACATTATCATTGAGATGGGAGCCTCAACGAACATAGTCTGCTATGCAAATGATGAGGCCATGTGGTTCGTCGGGAGTGATCTGGCATTTGTGTCTGCTTGTGTCCAAGCCGTGCTCGACAGGATTACTGAGCATTTGCAAGACAGGGAGCTTATGTTAGCCTCGGCCAAAACAGAGCTGGTCGACTTCTCCAGGGATGCAACACGGATGCAGCTTCTGTTCGTGATTTCAGTAGGTGGAACGCCAATTGTCCCAAAGTCTTCAGTGAAATACCTGGGTGTCGTTTTGGATTAGACATTAGAGTGGAACATGCACGCCAGTCAGTTGCATGAGAAGATAAAGCGAGGTTCTCAATCCTCAAAGCGTTGGCCAGGAATAAGACTGTGCGGAGGGCGTCATGATATCAACGTACCGGGCTTTTGTCAGGGCTGTTGTTGATTATCACCTGCCATTTTTGTATTCCTCGCCACGTCACATCAGATCGCTGCAGGATACGGTCAACGATTGTCTCCGGGTCATTTCTGGTGGCTTAATTAGTACCCTGGTTCCATCCCTTTTGGTCGAATGTGGGGAGCCCCCTCTGCATTGGCGGTCAGGGGAGCTTCTGGCTATCCTATGTATGCGTAACCTTAGCAGAGGCAAATCTGACCCGGTCCTGAGAGTACTGGCTGACTATTGTCAAGTGGGCAACAAGGTCCAAGAGGTGCTTGGCATTGCGGGCCCGGGCTGACTAGCGCACAATCCAATGGACGTAGGTCGGGTGATCCTGGTCTGCCCGCGGGAATGGTGTCCACAACTATTGCAGCTTTTTGATTCGAGGTACACAGAATTTAACGTATTCTGTGATGCTTCTTTTGTGCGCACATCTTGGACCAGATGTGTTGAGGTTGCAGTGCCATCCCTGAGGTGTGTTTGAGGCATCACCATACAGCTGTATGCTCAAGTACTCTGTGCGAGCTTGTAGCAATTTCGCTTGCATTAGACGTCGCCATGGACCTGGACTTGCCATTGTTCGCGATTGTAACCGACTTGTTAACAGGTTTGCAGGCTCTCAGGCGAGCATTTTTGTCGCTCGACTTGGGCAATTCGCTAGTGTTCTCTATCGATCGGTAGTTATGGGCTTTGCTGCAAGGCAAGAAGTTGCCCTGAAATGGGTCAAAGGCCACTCCGGTGTGTATGGCAATGAGGAGGCAGACAGGCTAGCTAAGGAGGCTGTATGGGGCAATGACCCGTTGGTCTCACTAGTGCTGTCTGTTAAGACTAGGCGATCGGTATTTCAGCATTGGTTTTTGCAAAACTGGGAGGATGAATGGCGTTCTACCTTGACTGGCATGACGCTTTTTGGGATTCAGCAGAAGTGCCACGTAATGAACCACGTTTTGAATCCGTTGCCACTCTGGATGGCACGCCTGTTGTTTAGATTGCGGACAGGCCATACATTGCTCAATGCCCACAGACACAGGTTGGGCTGCTTCTCCGCCCTGCGACGTCTGCAAAGTGGAGTGTTCTATCGAACACTTCATCCTGCTTTGTGGGAAGTTTCAGTGGCAGAGGCTCCTTTTGGCAAATTGGATTGCAGCTCGCCCGACAGTTACGGATATGCTATCGATCTCACCAGGCCCCGTCATCGTGCGTAAGCTTCATGCGATAGTCAACTTCTGCACGGCTTCCAAGGTTGTGCTCAGATTAGAGCATGGTTTCTGCGTCTCGACAACTATCCTGCAGAATGGATAGGTAAAGAGGTAACACTTCACATGTGCACCAAACTTAAGGTTGAATAACGAGTGCCCAGGTTTACTCGGTGGTGGATCAGTGACAGGTTGTGTAACAACAGCAGGAAGGAACAGTGTTAGCAGTATCTGCAGTATCTACAGTGAAAGTGTAATGAGTGTAATATGTGTGAGTGTCAATGGTAACGGAAGCGTCAGTGCGACGATTTAAAATTTGTAATAGGGTGCATGGTTAATGACCAAGGCCTTTAGAAATAAAATTCAAATATATATATTTTACGCAAATTAATATTGGTAAGGCTAAAGTTTTATGGTTACTAATTACAAAATGAAAATGATTTCGTGCATTCTGTAAGTAACGATAAAAACGGGTCCACTGACGAGACCAGACTCACAAAAGGCATATAAAAGCAATGTTGTAATTTACAGCGCTGATAATCATATGTGCGTTTTGTTCACCTACAACAGACAAAATGAGTATGTTACACTAAAAAAAAATAAAATATGGCACTCTACATTATACTTACAAACTAATAAAACATAAAATTCGCAGGAACCTGCCCTTGACAAAATCAACAGGGTGTGGCCATGTTAGATGGTGACGTCACAATACCGTTAAATTGCATTTACTGGGTAGTTATCAAACATGGATATCCATCTTTGATGGATTGGAAAATTCTTGACCACATTCATTATTCTTTGTTAATTAGCTGAAATTATATATGCTCCTAGTTGGGTACGGATCTTTACGATTGGTTCTGTTAGAGAACCTCGGTTTTGCCAACTAAAATGGTGTGGTTACAAGATTCACTGCGCTTAAAAAAACCGCGTATTTCTTATAAATGGTGCCTGCGTGGTCACATTTTCGGACCCCTAAGGCCCTCTTACATTGTCCAACGTAAATTGAGGTGCAGGAGTTGCACTTAATAACGTAAACTAATCATCTGGCTGAATCTGTTTTAGGGTTAAAAATGGAATTCACCATATTTTTGCAGGTGGGTATAGTAGAGTCAGAGTTTCAGAGGTTAATAATATCTGGAAACAAAAGGTGCTTAAAACGAGTAGTGGGGGAGGGCACAGAAGGCTACCAATTGTATGTTCAGGTCTAGAAATTATCCGAATTCAGTGTTTGGCAAAAATTCTTTGAATATCGGAGAAGATACCGGGTAAAAAAGGAAGGGAGGTCCAGTCGAGTGGAGGGGGTGGGGGGAGGGAGGGGGTGGGAATGGAAGTTCATCTGGCTGTTTGGATGATAGCAAAGCACTTGGTCTGCTGGCCAACGATACGACGTATCACATTTGCAGGATATCCATTCAGTTTGTACTTATAGATGATTCGGGTGACTTCAATGTCCTGGTCTTCTTGTTTCAAGCAATGAAGCAGTGGCCTTCTGAGCTCTCCGGCCAGAATCCCCCTAAGAACCAAAGGTGGGTGAGCCGAGTCGTACTGAAGAGTACGAAAGGTTTGAGTAGATTTCAGATAGTGAGTTGTGAACACTTTTTTAAGGAAGAGGTCTTTGTGGAATTGTAGGTCTAGTATGGGGAGAAACCTAGAGAGTTTTCATGTTCTACGGTAAACTGGATTGAAGGGTGAAATGAGTTGAGGTATGCCTGTATGATCTTAAGAGTGGTTTCGGTCCTCCATCCAGGCAAATATGTCATCAAGGTAGCGTGCCCAGAAGTGGAGGCGGGGTATGTGTGAATTGTTAATCGGGGTGTCTAACTTATCTAGGACTACATTGCAAAGAAAGGTGGAAATGCTTGAGCCAGCTGGGACTCCTTGGAGTTTGAGTAGAAAACTCCTTCGTGTACGAAGTAACTTGCCTTGAAAATGGTATCCACGATGGAAATAATTTGGTCTGGGGTTAAATTTTTTTAGGTTCTGAAGGTTTTCTGGCTGTTCAAGTCGTTCCTTGAGGCATTGTAGTATGAGGTTTCTGTCTATGGAAGGAAATAAGGCTACCACATCGAACGAGACGAAACCTACCCCTCATTCCCAGTCAGGAAAGAACACTTGAAAGAACAGTTGGAAGCACTCTCCTTCCCTGACTGGGAAGGAGGCGGAGCTTTCGTCTTATTCGATGTGGTAGCCTTATTTCCACGCATGTGGCAACCCTGGTTGGTAGGGGGGAGGGGGGAGGAACCAAAACAAACAATATGTGCGTTTATTTTTTACTTTCAAATAGAAAGAAACAAAAAAGCATTTATTTGGCCTTCAAATACTATAGCTAAAATAAAAGCATTAACAGTATTTGGATTTCAAATATAAACGCAAAAGGAACGTATCCGCACCTTCAATGAAGATGATCACGATCGACGCATTGAGTTCTGCAAGGAATTCCTAGATTTCCTTGCAGATGATCCACAGAACGTGGAACGAATATTATACTCCGATGAGTCTAAGTGTCATCTGAATGGCACATTTAATCGTCACAACTGCATATTTTACAGTGATGACAACCCACACATCACTATGGCGGCATTCACACCGTCACCTGGCATCAATGTTTGGGGAGGTTTATGGGCTGGAGGGGAGGGGGGGAATCATTGGACCATTCTTCCTAGATGGAACAACGGTGCAGTATATCGTAAGCTGCTAGAAGACAGAATTCTGCCAACTGTATGGGAAAAGTGTCCCGCAGATATTATTTTCCAACAAGATGGTGCACCACACTATGCAACACAGGTGCAAGACTTTCTTGATGACCAATTTCCCAACAGCTGAATTGATAGAAGAGGTTCGATGGAATGGCCTGTGCGTTCGTGCTTCTGATGCCTATGGACTTTAGTGTGTGGGGAATAATACGGGATTTGGTGTACATTCAACCAGCCAGGATATTGCAACACTGCAGGTTATCATTACTGCTACATTTGAGACATTTACTCCTGACTTATGCAGGAGAATATGCTTAGGTGTGGAAAGCAGAAGTGGTGATTGTATCGTTGTTGGAGGAGGACAGTTCGAGCATCTTCGTTCGTGATTCCATCACCTGGAACATATTTCTTTTTTCTCTAAACCTTAATGATGAACTTAATTTACGTTATAACTGGTTTGAAACAAAATGTCTAACGTCAGCCTTGTAGAGGTTAGCCTTTCTGGCCTGGCAATGGGACGGGAGACCGTGGCAACCCCCCCCCCCTCGAGGGTTTCACATGCACTTTTTCTTTTGCATTATTTTCGTTTTAAATCTAGGAATTCTTCACAGAACTGAATGCGTCCGTCGAGATCATCTTCGTTTAAGGCGTGGATGCGTTCTTTTTGAATTTTTATTTGAAATCCAAATACTGTAAATAATTTTATTTTAGCTATTTTATTTGAAGGCAAATAAATGCTTTTTTATAGCCGACAAAATATACATTACCTATTTTATAGCAGTTTCCCCCCTTTTGAGCATTATTCCCCTGGAAGTTTGAGTGTTGTCTTCCCCGCCGGGCTCGTACGGCATAGCGCATGCGCGGGCTTGGACCAGCTTATATAAGCTCCAGCGCAGCGTCCTGTCGGCATCATTTCTCCTAGGGTGATCGCCACGTGTGGTTGTTCTTTAGGGCTTCCCCATTCGACGTTCCCTCCCAGGATTCCATTCCCATTCCGCATACCGCCATTCCTCTGATGGAGGATACCTCCGCTCCTACCTCATTGGCAGCCGTTCCGGTCCCCACTGGTACCTCGAAACTATTGGAAAATCTACCTGTCATGGACAGCTCCTCTTTACCCGTTTCGGGTTCATCTTGTTCTGAGGACGTTCCTCTGGGGTCTCTCCCATCTGTGGTTCCCCCTCTGGGGTCACTAACACTTAGTGCTACACTCCATCTAGCGCCCCGCGTTCCCATTCCGCACGCACCCGTTCCGCTTCCTGCCGGTTCCTCGCCGCCATTACAAGACCTACCAATCTCCTCATCCAAGGACGATCTTTCATTGCCCAATCCGGGTTCATCACGTCTACTAGACGTTCCTCTGGAATCCCTTACCGTTCCACCAAGCTTTGAGCCTGTTGCATCGCCCAACCAAGATTCTAAGGCGCCCTTGCCCACACCAACTCCGGTGCACGAAGCCAAGCCTACATGGGACGTCCCTCATTCCAGTTTAGCACAACACCTAACATCTCACAGGCGCCAGCCTGATGGTCCGGTCGCATCCGCGTGACTCGTTCCTTTCTCTGCAGGCAACCCCGTCAACCACCGTCCACAGTTTTTCGTGCTCTCCTTTCTCATTTCTTGGCTGTAAACCATAGAGGAGCCTTTCAGAGGTTTGGTTCAGCCGCGGTTCCTTACATTCCTGTTCCATCTGCATATCCCACACCCACCCTTCCGTCACCAATCACTTCCAACCCTCTAGGAACGTGTGGTGCCTCTCCGCCGGTCTTCGTTCCTCCGACATCTCTGTGTCTGCCCTTCACGTTCTCGACCTTCAAGCGCTCCTTTTGTGTCCCTGACTGTCATTCCGACGTTCCACCTTACAACTTGGATCCTGGTCCCTCATCTGCCAAGGCTGTCTACATCGATCTCGTCTGTAACGAAGAACTCCTTTATGATGTACACTATACAGTCCTAGGCTCCGCGTCCCCGGACTTTCTAGCTTTATCGCCTGGTTCCCCTCCACTTCTACATTCCCGTTCCATTACCATTCCGGGTATCACTCCTCTCATTCTCCACCGTCCTTCATCTTCGGCTAAAACTATGCCTGCTCCACCAACATCGGAACGGATGCCATCACTCCTCCAACGGTTCCGCTCTCTCCATCCCACACCATGCTCCCTGCAAGCAGCTTGACAAGACAGACTGAAGCCTGTGAATAACACGTTCCTACCCTCCCATCCCACTACACCATTGCATCAACAAGGGGACCCAGAATTTGACCCAAAAAAAGACACGTACACTTTCGATAACTCGAAGCAGCATTCCTGGCAAACCGCACCGTTCCCGTGACACAAGTTGCAGAGGCCCACCCTATTACTACCATACTTTGATTCACCGCGCCAGATCATTCTCCAAAAAAAAAAGGAAGAGAAGAGATGCTGATGAAAAACAAGGGACAGGTCCCCATGACATTTCCCCTGTCCACAACCGCCTCTGATTACAACTACCGCAAGCCTTCATCACAAGGACTTCACGTTCCACCTACCACGTTCCTTCGTGGAACGACCTACTATAGCCAATCCCTTTCGCACCACATCTTGCATTCCCCTTGATATAAATCTATGTTCCGTGCCTAGTGCCTACTACCACCTACAATCACCACCAGATGCAGGCCTGCCGCTCCCTCCGAATTCAAACTTCCCGCGCCCAAGCAACTGTCACTCACCGTCAGCCACTTCAGCGCCACGGATGAATCCTCGTCGACCGAGGGACCGATTCCCAACCAAGAAGAACGTTCTGTTTCCCAACCAGTTTTGACACCAAATGCACCTTCACCACCACCATATAAATGTCCGGGATTCACGGGGCCCAGCAAGAAGCCCCACCTCTATCTCCACCCGAGTTGCCAGATTCATAGGTCCTGTGACGGCCTTACGAAAAAGTGCCGTATTTGCATCTCTATCTCTCCCACACATGGACTATCATCAGGAAAAATCAGCGCCTTTTTAAGCAACGTGCGGAACGAGCACGCCGCCAACGAGTCGCCACCACCGCCATTCCTCAAACGGACGCACCAAAACAACGTTCCCCGCTGACCGCGGTCATTTCGAAGACAAAGACTTCGAAACGGGTAGTGTCCACTCACGTTCCACTTCCTCGTTACCCTAAAATCCCAAGACTTCCATCAACAGACACCATTCCAGCAATAGCCGGGACTTCTGGTGTACGTACTCTGAAATCTAGCATTCCAGCTACTAAGTCAGTGCAAATAAAGACGGCTCGCATTCCTCTTGCTCCGCCCGTGCACCGTGGCTCAACTACTGTACAGGACAAAACCAAGAAGAAGGCTTCTCCGCCCAGTTCCACCACCAGCGTGACTACCCTCTCCAGCTCTGCTTCCATGTTCCGACACAACGTCAGAAGAAACCGATCCTCCTCCTGGACTCGTT
>JAHWFP010268229.1:66185-81892 GCA_023313725.1 Lithobius niger | reverse complement strand
GACTTTACGTAGCTTTAACATTTCTACAAGATGGCTTAGGCCTATTTACGACAACGTAAGCCAAAAACAAAACAAAATTTAACACAACGTTTTTGTTATTAATGTTCCATTCATTTCAAATAATGAGCCAGAAAAATTAGCGTGTTTGCGATTTAGGGTAGCGAAGCATTTCGTTGCTTCCCTGCCGCTCGCGCTAGGTGTAGACGAGTCCACTTCTCCACGACGCGGGGAGGGCAGATGCTGGCCAGCTTGCATTTAACTTCCTCGTGTACGCGTTGACGATCAGCAGTTTGTTTCAAAAAAAGTAAGCAGCTTTGATGGGACAACAAGCCCACGCGGATTATTTGTAAATAAGCTGCCCCCTACCCATCCCGGTTTTCTACTTTCACTGATTTTTAAGCGTTTCGATTAGTAGGCCTAAATGATGACACTTGGCTATTTTTAGCTCGTTCACCGCGTGTTTTGAATGGTGCCCGCATCAAACGTTTTTCGGATATGGGTTTTATAATCCGTGTAACCGAACGTGGAACGGTTTCCGGTTAACCGTCTAACCGATCCCAGCCCTAAGTCGCATACAACCATTTCTCTATAAACAAATGCAATTTTACTGGCAACTTTTATGTTCAGTCAAATTCACTTGCGCATTTGGCTTTTATTTTTAATTTTCTTTGCTTCAGCATCCGAATGTAAATTACGTTTTCGTTTTTGTAAGGCTGGACCATTTCTAAGGCAGTTACTGCATATAGGGTAGGAGCCCTCAACTTTCTGTAAGTTGTCAACAGTTCACAAGCTGAGCAGACGTCTGCAAACAAGCCACTGCTGTAATATGGTACTTCAACATCAGAACTACAGTCAATATTAGCCATAACGAAAACCTTCGTAAGCAGAGCAGAAATGCGAGGAGCGTCTTCATTCAGGAGCTCTTGCGAATTACATCTGCAAGTGTAAATGTACAACTCCAAAACTCTATCCAAAATAGCCAGTTCAGCCACAGAAAGCTTTTTTGCAGCGTGTAGTACATGGGGTTTGTCACATTCAGCACAACAAATCTGCGCACAGCAGTAGCAGTCTGAGCTGAAGGGTTGAACGCATGTTATGACTCGAGTTGTTTTTTGATTGCAAAGATGGACGGAACTTTTCAGTAGTTTCTGGTTTCCGTAAACTTCAGAAAAGCTAACGTAATGCTGGTCATCTTTTGGCTCTGGGTCTGGCAACCAGTGTAAGGCTTGGAACTGCTCCTTGTTCAGTCGAGGAATCGAACAAATATGACAAACATCACTACCACACTTTTTAATCGCAAAGTAATATTTGCGTACTCGGCAGCAGTGAGTGATAAATTCTTGGAGCTAGTGTTGGGCGGTACCCGAAATTTTTGTGACGGTGCCGGTACCAGCCTAGGTACCGCGGTACTCGGTATTTAACGGTTCTTAAAATTTGGCGGTGCTTCCTTTGGTACCTCCGGTACGAACGGTACTTTTTTTTTAAATAGCCTAGTCACACTAATTAAGGTTGGAAATAGAATCATCAATTTCATTTACGTAGCCCCTCCCCCCCTCCAAAAAATACACATAAAAAATAATTAGGCTACTGAACTTTGACTCAATTTTATTTTTCTGTTGGTTCTTGCGCTGGTTGTAGCATCAAAGTTCAAAATTGAGCCGGTTCAGCCATACAAGCATTAATTGCTTCGGCTGACTTAAGGCTCGTCAAAATTAATAAAAAAAAAAAAAAAAGTTACACAAATTTGGCTCCACTTTTGTGCATTGGTTAGAATTCCAATTTTAGCATTGTTGATCTTTAACTGATTATTACACTGCTTTAAGCCGTACAACACAAGGACTGACTAAACTATTATTATAATTTTAGCGCCCTTTTTTCATATTAAAACAATACCGTGGAATCGGTTTACCCCCAACACTACTTGGAGCTTCAGTTTATCTTTAAGTTTTGCAGAAGTCGTGTCATCACCTGAAATCGTCTCATCAATCGATTTTGTTAACGTCTCAGTAATTGCACTGACAGCTTCAGCAGTAGCTGGAGTGATCACTTTTATTTTTTCTTCTGCAAAAACCAGTCTTTGAAACATTTGCGTAAGCAGCAGTTTAACTGGCTCCACGCTGTCTTTAACAGCAGGCTTCAGGGTGGGATGCTTTGCTGCCTGTTCTCTAATGGCAGCCATGGAATTGCAAGACGAAATAAGAGCTTCATGTTTTTTGTCCATTTTCTCTCGCATCAGGCCAACACACTGCAGCCCCAAGTTAAGCAAAGACATAACTCTTTCTGCTGGATTCCTCCATGAAGCGTTGGGTGCTGTGCGTACTGCCACTAACATGTCTAGATCTAGACTTACAAAAAAAGAGATGAGGGCTGCTTGAACTGAAAGGTAGGTGTTTCTGTGGTCGGGCCCACCATCTGTGTACATCAGCAGTACTGGCTTTATGTCACGCTTTTCAAGCACCGTTTTTAGTTCAGCGATGTGCCTTTGTAGCGAGGATGGTTAAAAAATTTGGTCTCTTATCGCAACGTGTACATCTCCACGATAAAAGGATCCATTCTGTATGTTGTCGGGAGTGTTTATTACCATTGTGACACTGGGCACCACAAAAAAGGCTGTAAAATCGTGATCCTCGACAACCATCTTCTTGTCTGCTGCTACTAACTCTCGCTTTCCTCTTTCTACTGCAGCAACGTGATAGTTTGGCTCACCGACTTTACATGCATGCTTGTCGTCCATCGAAACAAATGTGGCGATATTGCGGTGTTCAATTGCTTGTTCTTTCAAGTAGCGAAACAAAGCAGCACAGTAGTTGTCATCGACATGTTCTTTTCGTAATATTCGGTTTTGCACCATATACTTAACATTTAATTTTCCTGTGAATTGCAAAGCAGTTTTGGAGGAAGGATTTTTTGGATAGAATTGCAAATAATGCCATTGTTGAGATGGAATTGGTGTGTCAGTTAGGCACCTTTCAGTAATTTTGCTATGTAAATCTCTCACTGAAACTGCTTTGCCATGTAAGTAAAATTGTCATGACGACGATCGTCACAAACTGTTTCCACAACTTCTTCCAAGTACTTTGAGCATTCTTCAAAAAACACATTGTATTTTATGGTCTTCCAGGTAAGTGATCCCGTAAATCTACTACAAGATCAGGATCCTCAAGTTGAAAGGCTTCTTTCACCCGCAAATCAGCCTCCAACTGGGCTTCCGAATCTGCTGCTGAGGCATCTCCAGTGAGTTCTGCGTAGATGTAGCGCAGATATGAAGGCTTCACTTCACACATGAGTCCACATTTTTCCACAAATATTTTCCGCATTCGACGTGTGTGGAATGATGGCATGTTTGTCTTTATTTTGTCTATAAGGATAGCAGATTTTGTAAGCAAAACGTTAGCCGCAAAGTCCCGCTGGCACTTTCCAAACAAAATGATATGTTCCTTTGTTATTACCATAAGAAAGTGAGAATAAAACACACTTTGCTACAATGGAATTCCCCAACTCGTCCAAATACACTCGCCTGTCCCTTGTGTTACTGGGAGTGAATTCGTCCAATTCGACTGGCTCATGTTCGGCTACACTTTTTAACTTGTTCCACAAATTCCTGTATCGAGTAAGATTGGGTTTAACCAAAGCTTTTGGCTCCATCAATTTCACAACATCACTGTCTTCTGAACTACGAACTGGATGTTCTAATTCATGACGATTTTTCATTTCTGTCAACTTATTTTGGAGGTACGAGGCATACCTGCGGATCATTTCTGTTAGTTCGATAACCAAATTCCGTACTGGCTGCCATATCTTGGCGCGAAACCAATTCTTATCCAATTTGTGTTCTAACTGGACAGCATGCTGCATCAACACATCACAACTAGCTCTCTTGACACTGTGCTTCGATTTTTCTGGTTTGTTATACCCTATAAATTGCTTCAAGTATTTCGGCAAATCGCAATATCTTTGCTCAAACTGTGGTAAATGGACATCAACGTACCAAAGAGCATCTCTCAATGTTTTTACGAAATGTTCACCTGCTTCTAATGATTCAGATGAAAATCCTAAGCCACAGGATCGTAACCAATTAATTATTGCATTTTGTAACACATATTTTTGGTTACGGGAAAACTCCAAAAGTTCGGGAAGGATTAACTTCGATCTTTGATTCATTAATTCATCAAATGCATTTTTAGTTGGAGCTGCTTCAATTCTATCTGCATTCCCGTGAGGAATTTCTATGTTGAACGTGATGAATCGTCCAAACGGTTGAACAATATCAATCACTCGAGCGTCTGGAAAAATCCAATCTCCGCCTTCACGTCACTTGTTGTCCCCGATGTAAACACTAATTACGTACTGACTGGTGTCCAGTTCTTCAGGGAAAGTAAATCGATCTGTTGGATCCAAAGTCTTATTTATGATAGCATTAAAGAGCTCAGTAACTGTGAATTCGGTAGGGTAATTCCCCAATATTCCCCAAGGTCTGATATTTTTTTCCTTGTACTGTATCCTAACCTTTACCAGCGAGCACATTATCGGTGATGAATGAGCGGCCATCTTGGTTTCTGATAGGGAAACAGCCAATCGGCAGAAAAAAACGCCCTGCCTTTAAAATAAATATCGACGTAGTTACCGAATGACATTGACAAAAAAATAGGGATTAAAATTCATAACGTATAATGAAATGAAGATTTAAGAAAAATACCCGGCTTTAATTTTGTTCAAAGCAATTATAATAGCTCTGCACACAAAGTGTTTTTCCAAAGTGGCCGCTGTCGTTGTAGAGCGCAGTGCTTTAGCTTCACCGCCCACGATACGATATAGAAAAAGGCCGTTCGTTGTACGAACTCCGAAGCTAGACAATAAAAGCCGCGTTTGTTGTCAAAAAAATGAACTGTGTTGAATATTATAGAACATACCTCCCGGACAACTACTACAATTTTGATTTAGCTGCAACAAGCTTCGGTAAATAGCACGGTTGCTTGGCACAAAACACGAGCGGCGCTGGCCCAAACAAAAACGTGAGTACCACACCAACGACAATAATTACTGTTGTTTAAGAGTAATAATAGATAGTAGTAATGTACGAGTAATAATGGCTATTCTTATCCCTATTGTTGGTGTGGTGCTCGTGATGGTATTTTTTTTTTTTGTCCGGTGTCTCGTTATCGTATTTTGATGCTAGAGCTGCGGTAAATAGCAAGAAAGATGCAAAAAAAAAAAGGTCCGTGCGGCGGCTTTTAGGCGGTGCGGCGGTGCCCGAGAAACAACTTTCTTTTTTTAAATGGCCTAAGTTTTACAGAAATAAACTTTTGGGTTGTCCACGCTGCCTGAGCAGGAATATCGTACACACTTTTTTGTAAATTTAAGTAAAAAAAAATTTACAGGTTATGTTTTCGTAACTGTTAACTATTAAATGATACAATCTCAACATTGAATGTTCTAACCAGTCCGCCATGCACAGAATGCTGTTTTGTTTTATCTAGGAAAGCATCGAAAAAAACCTCTGATCGCACTCTCCATGATCTAAGCTTGCGATAAGTGTCGAAATAGGAGGTACTATGAACGCATGAGAAATCGTAAGCTCTATTTAAAGTTAACAAGTTACCACTGGTCTGGTTTAAGGTGTACCAGACAACTTGACAAATGATGGTTTCTAACACTGAAGGGTTTGAGGACGTCTTACCCATAACTTAGACAAGATATAACAACGCTGGAAGGTTTTATCGATTTATACCCTACAACCATCTAAAACATAGTTTACCTTTTGGACAGAGAGGTGAGACAGATATATTTTTAACTAAGAAATATGTTTCATGAAACCTAAAGAAGGGTAAATCGGGACCAAGTACCCCCGTACAATATACAAAATGAAAATATTTAGAATCGTGTCGTACAGTTTCTGTCAGCATCCTTCCACACAGGAAGGCGTTGATGCTCACAGAAAAAGAAATCATTGGCACTTGAAATTTAGGTGTGAAAATTTAGGTGTGAAATTCCGAAACGGGAAAGCTGAGAGTTTCTTTTGTTGAGGTAGCACTCACAACAGTACCTCTTAACACATTTTAAATTTGAAAATTTGCAAAGGAGTTCAAAATACTCATTACAAAAAAAAAAAACGTTTAACCCAATTTTACGTTAAACAAAATACCGAATTAAAGTATCGGCGTTAAGATGTAGTTTGCCTGGTTTGTACTTCACTACATAGTCATAGTCTTGAAGAGTAAGGCTCCAACGTAGCAGCCTTGGATTTTTTCCTAACGTCTGCTTGAGCCAGTGTAATGGGTTGTGATCTGACTCGATCGGAAACCTGGTACCATAGATGTAAGGGCGGAGCTTAGCTGCAGCCCACACCAAACATGCACATTCCTTCTCCGTTGTACCATAGTTTTGCTCCCTGGCTGTAAGTTTGCGTGAAACATACTGGCAAGTGTGTTCATCACCATCGAACACTTGAGACAAAACGACCCCCATACCTCTGTCAGAACAGTCGCACTGTAAAATGAACATCTGAGAAAAATCCGGTTCACGAAGCACTGGAAATGTAATGAGAGCTTGTTTCAAACTGTCAAAAGCGATTTGTTTTGACTAGTCCCAAACGATCGGATCGGGCGCTTCCTTTTTCAAGGAGTCTGTCAAACAAGAACATTTCTGAATAATGCTTAATGTAGCGCTGGTAATAGCCTACTAATCCAAGAAAAGAACGAACATCTTTCTTAGTTTGTGGCCTGGCAAACTTTTGCACTGCCAAAACTTTGACTTCGGATGGAGTCCTAGACCCATTTCCGACTTCGAGTCCTAAAAAGGTGGCTTTGCGACCTGCAAGCGACCTGCGACTTTTTGGCGTTAACCGTGAGTCCGGCCTCCTTGACAGCAAAGAAAAAAGTGAAAACATTTTCGAGATGCTGTGGCCACGTTTCGGAACCAACAGTAGTGTCATCCTGGAAGGGGTGACGTAGTCTTCCATTCTACGTGTAATGCCGTCCATAAGTTTCTGAAAACAGAATGGTGCATTCTTCATTCCCATGTTCATCATGAGAGGTGCAAACTGTCCAATAGGAGTTGTGATAGTGGCGGCTTGAAAAGCCTTGGGTGTGAGTCGAACCTGCCAGAAGCCAGGGTTCAAATCAAAGATTGAAATGTACTTCCATTTGGCAGCTCGCTCAATACATTCTTCATTGTTCGGTATCGGGTAATCCATTGTTACCGTGTTATTGTTGAGTTCTCTATACTTGCAACAGGGCGAGGACTAGCATCTTCCTTTTGCACAATGATCATAGGCGATCCATGAGGGGAATCCGTCTCAACAATCAAGCCAAGATCGAGCATCCGCTTGATCTCTGTGACTATCAAGTCGCGTTCATATTTCGCATGGCGATAATATTTACAAGGCTTGTGATCAGAATTGATCAATTCCACATCGTGTACAGTGTGGAAAAAACTCCATCGTCTTTTTCAAAAAGGTTGAGTAGGTCGCTCTTCTGCAATTCGGTGAGGTGTCCAGTTTTTTTGAAGAGGGCCATAGCCTCTTTAGCAATGAGGTGGCCATCACCAGGCTGGCCTGTCCAGACATGGTCCTTGTGAGCTAACTCAAGTTCTTCAGAAAAGGAAAAATTAGTGTCTCCTCATCTAGGCAGATAAGGCTTGAGAAGATTCACATGATAAATGGTCTCCTTATGAGCACCAAACGATTTCTTGATTAAATAATTTGTGTCAGATAATCGTTTCAACACTTCATATGGGTCATCCCAATAAATGTCAGGTTTATTGGCTCTTAAGGCTTAAGTTCAAGTACTTTATTTCCTTCTTTGAACTTGCGTTTAACTGCCTTATTGTCATAATAATTTTTAATTTTTTATCTGCAACTTCTCTATATTCTCTTGAGAGAGTTCTCTAGAATATTTAAAACGCTGGAGTAGATCTAAGAGGTGCTCGAGCACACTGGGATGAACGTTTGGTTCCATCCACTGGTTCTTGACCAAGTCAAGTGGGCCTTTGTGATTTTGGCCGTAAACCATCTCAGCAGGTGCGAATCCTGTACTTTCGTGAGGGGCTGTGCGCAGGGCAAACATGGCTCCAGGCAAGCAACGCTCCCAATCTTCGGGATGCTCGTGGCTCACTGCTCGAAGCACTGCTTGGAGCGTTCGATGCATGCGCTCTACACTGTTTGATTGTGGGTGACAAACGCTGGCATTAATGCATTTAATACCACATTTCTCTAGAAACAAAGTTGTTAACTCAAGAGATAAAGCATGAGCCCAGGTCGGACTGGAGCTCTCCTGGAAATCCTAGTCGAGAAAAAACAAATAAAAGTGCATCTACTACACTTTGGCTGTTGGCCTCCGGAAACTTTGTTGCAGGGTCGAGCAATGAAAGTACATACTTGAATCCAGCCTTACTAGTAGGCTTGATGGGCCCAACGATGTCAACAATATAACGGTTGAAGGGCTCACCATCCATTGGTACTAGCACCATGGGAGCAAAAAACTTCTGTCCGGTTTTGCCATTTTTTTGGCACGTAAGACAAGTCTGAACATTATTTTCAATGTCAGAAAAACAAAGTGGCCAGTAAAAGTTATTTAATACACGGTCCTTAGTTTTTGACCGGCCCAAATACCCTGCCCATGCATTGGCATACGCTGTATCTAGTACAAAACTTCTACACTCTTTGGGGAGCACTAGTTGCTTCTCGATTGGCGGCTTGCCCAAAGAACGAAAGGGCTTTCGAAAAATTAAACATTTCTCCACAAAAAACTGTTTGTTTTCGTCTTGCCGGTCCAGCGGTAGCTCAGCAGATTTCCAACATTTTTCTAGGGTTGGACACTCAAGTTGCATTTGAGCAAATGAATTTTTGTCGATACTCAACAATTTTGTAAATTGTTCAGATTGAGGTCCTAAAATCATCGAGTCAATACTGTCTAATTTAGGGTTTACAAATTCTTCAGACACTACTCGTGGAGTGACCACACGTTGTTCGGACTCACTGTCTGAATCTTCACTACTACTAGAATGGATCTCACGATATTGTGGTTTCAAGATCGGGAATTGTTGCTCGTTACGAGTTTGTGAACGAGTCACTGCGTTAGCAAAAGGGGCCTCTTTAAGCCTCTTTCTTCCAGAATAGTCTGGGATGGGGTACCAATGAGCATTTGAAAAAGCGGTCCCATATGGCCAGAGACCAGGGCCTCAGTTGTTAAAGGTCCATACGGCATTTGCACATCAATTTTGCACACAACCAGCTTCTCCCTCGGTAACCGTTGGATCTCCGCCCTCGACCTCGCCGCCGTTGGCCCGATCTCTGCCGCCACCGAAGCTCTTCAAGCAAGCCTCAATGCCTTCTCGGACTCTCCGTTGCAACCCGGCCAGCACACCCCGCCGGCCAAACCCATGGATCTTTCAGCCCTATGACAAGAATTTCTACGGGCGAAGGACGTCTACCGCGAAGCCAAGAAATCCCTTCAACGAGCTACAGCTTCCCACTCCCCAGCCCGCAACTCTCCCTTGGATCTTTCGTCCAATTCCTCCCGGATTGGTCGAAGCGTCTCCCGCAGCGAAGTCAGGCACATCGTCCAGGAAACGGTCCGTGTGATGCAAGACAATCCCATGCCGCCTTCCTCCTGCACGTCGTCCGCCCGACACGCAAGCCTGGATCGCTTCTGCTTCCAGCCACGACTCGGCCAAGCGCGGCTCGACGCCGCCCCCCGGCAATCCGAAGAGGCACAAGTCATCTTCTCCCTCTCGTACGCAAGCTCCTCCCTCTGCCGTACCCACGACGGCTACCACGACTCTGCATCCTGCCGTCCCTCCCTCGTCCAGCAGGAAGATTCACTTCCCAGACGACGCCACCGAGGATCAGGTTTTTCCGCTGGCTGCGCTTCTCAAGACGGTCGAAGAAAGCATCCCCGACTGCTTTCTTTTCAAGCCCTCACAGACGACCGATGCTCCTCCCGTCAACCGTGGGCTGAAAACTGGCTTCGGCTTCGCCCTTAGAGACAAAGACAACAAGCCTCGCAACCTTCTCGGCCAGTCTACCACGCTGCTTACTGCCTCCTCCGCAGTGAAGGCTCTCTACTCGGCAAAGGTGATCCTCTCGTCCTCGACAAGGAACCCCCTCCACCCCGGCTAGGCCGTGAAAGCAGCTTCTTTCGCCCGTTAGGCGACGGCGCCACGAACCCGAACAACTTTGCAACCTACCCGGAATGCGAATTCCTATGCAGTGAAGTGAAAATGGGACTTCGGCACCGCTCTTAGTCGTATAAACTATTCTCTTCTACCTCTCGTCCGGCTTTAAAGAACAAGCAACTCAACTCTCGTCCTCCTCCGGATAACTGGAACAGGACGCCGGCTCCCTCACAATCCCCACGTCAAAACGACTTTCGTCTGAAAAACCCCCAGCCCTTCCGGCAATCACGTACCTCTTTCGATTCATCTACAACCACAAGGTCTACGAATTCCGCTGTCTTCCCTTCGGCCTGAATGCAGCCCCCAGGATTTTCACCTTGATGCTCAAACCAATTCTGGCCTACCTACACCAAAACGAGATCCAAGCCAACGCCTACCTGGACGACTGGGCCCTCAACAACCCGGATCCTCTCACATTGTTACAGAACAAGGACGAGACCATTTCCCGGCTAAACCACCTGGGCTTCAGCATAAACTACCCAAAATCCCGCCTAACACCAGCACAAGCCTTCACCTTCCTAGGAGCCTCTAGGTAGCCCCCAAAAAAGCATGACAATTTCACATAAAAAAAATGAAAATATGGCATAAAAAAAGGAAGTGATTTATTAAACTTATCTGTTGTGGCAGGAGGCAAATTTTTTGGCTTATACTCTTGACAGCATTTTGTTTAATGTTACTCCGACGTTACGTTACAGCACGAAAGGTTTTTATAATTTTTGTAAAAATAAAAATCCGTGCAGAAAGGACTGTCTTTTCTGGGTGGAAAAAGCTAATTCAGTCCCCCCAAAAAATAAAACTTAGGCTTAACTATTTTTTTTTCAGGCACACATAAAAGTTGTGTGTGCCACAAGGAATAACAATATTTCTTTCAAAAATTCTAAAACCCAAAGGAATTTTTTGCCGGAAAAGTGGTCCCTATTTGTATTTTCACTTTTTTTTTGTAACTTAAAAAAGTACTTTGTCATGCATTTATGGGCCACCCGTATCAGGATTTTTTTTAAACATCGGGGTTGTGTGCCAATTGTGCATATACAAAACATTACAAGAAATAAAGCTGCTACATGTTATTTCTCTGTATCAATATCTGCATTATCAGATTGGTATTTACAATGTGCAAGTATCGAGTCAGTCAGTGGCATTTTTGTGTAGGATGGTGCACCTCGTCAAGATTAGTTTTTTTTTAAGCTAAAAGATCCCATGTCAGAATATTGAATAACGTCTTGAAATTAAGAACTTGATTAAGATCTTAAAAAATCTTAAAACAAGATATTGCAAGGTCTTGGTCAAGATATTGTCAATATCATACAAGTTCTTCACCAAGACGGCAGAAGGGCTATAAAAAAAGACCTTGCTTTACGAAGTTCGTTTTAAATTGGTATGTAGTGGAGGTTTATCCACTTTTCTATCCAAAGTTGGGCACGTGTTGATCGAACTAGGTAAACAAGCATAAAGTACGCCTAACTAGGAAAATTTGGCCAAAAAAAATGCAGGATATTAGCCCAACTAGGCATAGGCCTATCATGATAATTTTAAATTTACCAATTTATCACAAAACTGCAATGTAAAACTGGTTTCTGAAATATACTTTTCAAACAGAATCTACTTTCATAACACTAGTTTTTTTTTTATCTGACCCCCTTACATACACTTCCATCTTCCATTATGTCTTTTACCCTCATTTACATGATGTCCAGTATCTTCTGCGAATTGATGTAGCCTATTACACCTGGTTATGCCGGTTAAATTCTACTTAGGCCAAAGAAAATTGGCATAAGCAGTATTTACAAAGCAAATTAGGCTTTACCCTTGGTTTAGCATCGTAGTATTTTTTTAAATAAAACTCGACAGATTACAGGTATTTTCATAAGCAAAAAAACATTCCAGTGGGCCTAAGAATAAATTTTTTTTTTGTAAGTTCTGGACCTATTACACCATAAAGAACATGAATACCGAAGAAAACTGTAACATCCTCGTCGTGCATATAGATTAGGAAGATACCAAGTAGTGAATTTATTCGTAACAAATACATTTTTTTTTTTATAACCGGCCACTAGCAGTAATACAGATTAGAGACTATTGACGGTGCGTGCTAGTGCTGCTACAGTTTGTGTGGTAACACATCACAAAACTGTGGGTGGAGGTTTTTTTAAGAAAACATTTCTCATGCGGAGAGTCGGTGACAAAAGACACGTGTAGGCCAGGGTGCTTTGCTATTTTACAGACTTACTTCAAAAAATTTAATACTTTTTAGTCTAGTTGAGTTTTTCCAATGATAAAAATTAGGAGGCATAAAAAAAGGACAAGCACTAGATGATGTTGGTAAGTCTATTGGTAGCACCAGGAACCAATAAAAGAGTCTACTTTTTGTAGAGGCTACACACAACAAAACATTACATGGCAATGATGGAGGTTAGTTTCTGACCAGGGGTAAATAAAATCTACAATGGAAGAATTTTTTATCAAGAATCCCCAACTCTTTCCCAGCTATAAAATTAATCCAGTCAACAAGTCTCACACAGTGAAGAAAATTTATCCCAGTTTCTGGCAAGCCTAATTCCATCTAATTAAGTCATTTTATGATTTTATATTAAATAGCAGGCCTACGAAACAAATAAAATGCCTTCAAAAATTGTTAAATGGACCACTTCTACCAAAATAAAAAATACTTGGGTGCAGGAGCTATTTAAGAAAAATAAATTCAAAACCATGCTAACCAGCATCATATTATGTAAAGTTTGAAGTAGCCTTAATTTTTTCATGCAGTTTTCCTTTTTTCTTTTGTAATTTATAAACAAATAAAACAAATAGAATGAGATCAGTTTAATTTTTAATCCTTTTTTTTTTACGTCCAACCATTTTACACGTTACAGTTAATGTTATATACGAGAGCTTCAGACGATTTTCGAAAACAGGTCGTAAGCTATTGCCGAAAACCAGAGACAATTACTAATCCTAAACATGAGCAAATTCAGTTCTTTTGTTTGAACCAAAACGTCCCTAGCATTGTTCTCATATTTTTGCCATTTCGCCTTAAGTTCACCAATTCCCCATAAACTTGTTTCTTCTGGAACTAAAACACATCATTTAGTCCGTTGCAGCAGAATGATTAGGCCTAACCTTTTCCAAGCGGTTAGGCCTAAATATAGCCTAAATATCAGCGTCGCCAACGATATCGGCGACAGTGCATTCTTCTAGCACAAACTCTGTCATCTCTTCTTAGCTATTACGGTTGAAACATCACTTTTGTAGGCATCACGATTTACTGATACGTCTTACCTTATACTGACACGATTCCTTCATTAATTAACATACACACAGTATTAGGTTTACCAAAGTTCGAAGTAGCAAAAAATCCCACAAAACGTTCGTCCATACGGTTGTTGTTGTTGCCAGCCAACACCACAGACAGGGGCTGTTGTTTTCTAATCGGTTTCCAAAACTATCTCGGAAATGACTGCAAATCCACAAACTTACATTATCTTTGTTTCACAAATCCCGGGAATAAGTGTGGAAGGTCTGCATTTACGCCTGTAAAGAGGAGTTTTTGTAGGTCATTTTAAGTTCCCACGCAACGTTTTAAAAGTCTACCGCACTGACGGCACACATGACGTTCTTCTCCGTTTGAATCAAAGAAGAACGATAATTGGTAGGACAAGAAGCACCAATACGCCATATTTCGAGTAACAAACCATACTTCCGGTTGAAGCAAAGGATTAAACGAAGGAGACGGCCATGTTGCGGGTAGGAGACAGCCATTTTACAGGAAACCATGCAGGAAACAGACGACCATCAACAGTAAGAAGACGGCCATGTTGGAGGAAGTGACGCATTATTCACGTAAATGTAATACGCTGCATTCGAAAACCACAAGCCAACCTCAACCAAACTCGTCCAGTCTGGAGGCAGAGGGTGTGACTCCGTTTATGCATAGCCTCACAGATAAGTGTTTCACTCGGCCTTGTTTGCCGATTAGTAACTAACTGTTAAAGCGTTGTCACTGTTGAACGATTGTTATTGCGGGAGGCTATTGTTGTAGTGTTTTTTTTTTGCCCGTTGTCGTGGGGAAGGATGTCTTTTTTAGACTTGTTGTTCTTGCTGTGTCGATCGTCGGGTCGAGAAATGGGTCCTGTTTTAGGCCGAGGTTAGGAGAGATGCTATTCATGCCTCGATGGTGCTGGCGGGATGTTGTTCTACCCTTCCAGTAACAGATTAGTCCTAGTAATGTAGATTCATTGTGTCATGGTAGGCTAGCTTAGGACTAATAACTTGTCTTGTCAGACAAGAGACGAAAACGTCTGTTCTTAGTTCCGGCCGACGCCATATTGAAACTAGGCCTAGAAAATGTTAACACGACGATCCTTTTTGTAAACCCCGGCCAAGAGAAAAATAAAGAGTACATCGTCGCCAACGCTTAACACTTCTTGTATGCTGCATGACACCGCACGTACCGAAAATAAGCTGGGCTAATTCTGGGAGATTGGAACCGCGCAAATGATCCCTCTGATCAGTAAATGATTACGGCCTCTGACGTTCTACACGGGTTGATTTCATCATTGTGAGATTCTACAAACGCGTGTAGGACAGTTAGCGTAGGTGTGAATAAATTCCTGTGTGGCAGTAGAATAACCTCCTAACAGTTTGGTAGCAGGTGTGGTAGAGCGGTGGCTAACAGTTTTGTAGTACAGCTCAGATTGCGTCGTGCTCCGTTTTTTTCCCAGAAAATCTCTAGTATTCTTCCGGCTGGAAAATAGATGTCAAAAAGGAGATCGTTTTTCGCTAGTTCTGATGTTAGGTTAGAGACAACCGATTACGCGCTACACCCCGGCGCGCTCATTAACGTGAGAGGGGGTGAAGAGAAGACAACGGACAATTCCACTACAACGATATTCTCCCAAGGGCCAGTCATAGATGACGTCACGAGTCAGCAAGTTTCGTCTGTCGTTTTTGGAAACTGAAGTGAGAAGTTACCTCCAGTGGACCGAGCAGTACAGAAGTAGGTTGTGTTTGCGCCGCCAGTGCCTGGATACTCAGGAGAGCATCCATAAAATACCATTCCCACGCACTAGGCTGGGTTAACGATGGTCTGTTTAGGCGAAATTAGTCCATATTCTGGGCAATTTCTGTGTGTGCGCGTTTTTTGTGGAAGTCTTTCCTGTAAGATACCCGGCTTTGTCAGCATCGTCAGATACTGTAAGTACACTGCTCTTTCTATTTATTGCCGCATGGTACAGCAGATTGCCCAAGCAACTCAAGTACTGTGAATGAGCCGGCATTAATTTTTTGTGTGCTTGCTGTAAGAATTGCCAAGTACTGTAGTATTGCTTGACTGTTGAGTCTAGGCTAATTTTAACTGTCAAGAGTTTTTTTTTCCCGAGCTTACACAGTATTACTATTGTGATTCTGAGGCAGGAGTAGCAAATAGCCTATTGTCGGTGCTATGTGTGTCTAACCCTATTTTCTTTATAGAATTTAGCAATTAGTTTATAGCAATTAGTTCAGACTGGTCTGACACGATAACCTGGTGCATTTTTTTT